>QVNW01001249.1:0-25821 GCA_014825475.1 Pseudomyrmex flavicornis | reverse complement strand
TTTTTTTTTTTTTTTTTTTTTTTTTTTTTTTTTTTTTACCGCATTTAAAGCGCATCTGCCTCTGATGGGCGACAATAGCATCGCAAATATACATTACACGCGTATACACGTAGATCATCGTAGATAGATACGTAAATAAAACGTGCAAGGCATATTCATCTCAGTTCGCATCTCGGTAGAATACATACATCTATTATAAATTTGAAGTTTACGTTTGTTTAGTTCTTTTACTTACATTTGTGTAATCAGTTTTTTGAGAATACGAGTCTCTGTGCGCAAGATGAAAGTCACAAAAAAAACGAGTTCGCGATTTTCATCTTCGCCATCAATCATATCTTTCGCGTTTTTTTGTTTAATTTTTTTTTTTTTATACACATCGTGCCCATATTTTCAAAAATATACCGCTAAATACGGTCTTATCCGTTACAACTTGAATGCGCTGTGCAAACGCCAGCTAAAGAGCTTTTTATCACGAAAACCACATTGATGTTATTAAAATATATGTTCAACAGAGTTACACGCATCTATGATCTGAATATAAAGAAGAAATATCAGGTGGCCACAAGAGATACATCGTCTAAATTTCGGATCCGCGGTGTCAATCGCTACTCTACAGTTAGTTTACAACCGCGAGGATCGCAACGACGATGATTTCTTCTTTTTTTTTTGTTTTTTTTTATTTATCATCACAGACAGAAAAGAGTTAATTACGCTACTAACAGTATTATCGCGTTTTTCTTCTTTATCATTTCTTCCATTAATCTTCTTTTCTTCAATTTCCAATCACAATTGAAAAATAATTTAAGAAAAAGAGCAATGAGTCAGCTTTGTCCACAAGTTGGGCGTTTTTTTCTTGAAATTATTTAATCGAAAATGACAGAAGTAGTATGCAAAGTTTTGCAAGTTTTGCCGAGAATCTGTTAAATGAAATTTATTATTTAATTTATACTACAAATCAACCGAGAAAACTCAACGAATAATGATGGAAAATTGCAAGTACGCTTCGTACTTATAGAGATTCAACCGGAAACCACGCGCGGACAGAATATAACGAGTCATATTTACTATAATTTAATTAAATTATAATAAAGCATTTTATCCAGCATTTCTATATACACACGCGCACGCACACGCGCGCGCACACACACACACACACACACACACAAATGCGCTCGTCACATACACGCGCGCACATACGTACAGACAGACTTTCATCGGACGCTCGAACGGTCGTTACACTGTGTTTACTTGTACATCATTATCTGAGATTCACAATATCTTCGCGTCTCTGCGAGTGTTTGAAGAATTGTGACGTTCTCATCATCACTAAATTATTAGTTACAATATCTTCCTTCTTTATCATTTGTGAGAAAGGGAGTTGCGGGAGAGGGGCAAGAGAGACGCAAGGAATCGTATTAAAACCATGAGACGCGAGAAGAACAAAGGAAGAATCGTGCAAAAAAAAATTATTACTCATCGACTTCTTTATGCAAAAATTGCTATCTTACATATCGCACGATTCTTGATTACATCGTCTTCACACATATATTGTATATGACAACATCCGGTGTATGCACGTACGCGGACGACGACCTTATTCCGTGAAAAACACAAATACGGCATGTATTTCGAATACTTTCTTTTTTTTTTGTTTTTGTTCACATTGTGTTTTTTTTTTTTTTTAATTATTATTCTAAATATGATACTTTCGTACGACATTCAAATAGAAGTTGGAAGAATAAAGTTAAAATCTTCTCGAAAAATTGATTATGATGTGTTGTGTTTGAGAACAATTCATTTCATTTTCGATAAACTCATCCAAAATCTACGACAGACGATAATGCACATGGCAGATAATAGGTTCAAATTCCATCCAAGATATGGATACCACCATAATCTAATCAAGACACATAATCCTTGATACTATTAAGTCTTTATTAACACTGATTATTATTACGATAATAATTATGTAATGGAGATCATGCCATCTCGCGACTCGGTATGTCTGCATTTTTGGTTTGTCAATGCTATTATAAACTAACATTTATTTATTGAGCGCCCCATTTTGGTCCCACGAAATCGCACAATCGCCTCTAATACTCGATACCGACTATTCCTTTCTATATACATAGAACGAAGCATGGAAATATAAAGTTTTCGTAGATGATAGAAGGTGAAGTGACATTATGTATGATGACATCTATATCGCGCGAGTCTACGGTGCATTTTTGGCAAATTTTTCATTTGCGAAATCGTTTTTCATCGGAATAATTCGTGTCGCGAATGCAGAATCAAAAAAATAACGACCTTTATGTACTGGAAGTCAAGACGTTAGAATTTGATCTGTAAGATCCGTCTGGAGGAAGGACTTGAATATTTTTGTCTGGTAGTTTTATTTAAAAAATCTAATCTGACAGTTATATATATATGTATATAAATATTTTTCACAATGCAGAGTTTTGCTCGAGTTTCTAAAAGAGATCACACGTTTAAATTGTCTTACTTATTTACTGTATTACTTTCGATTTGTTGTGCTATTTGAAAATATAAACGCGTTGTTTTAATTCACCATCATATCGTACATACACTGACTCTATAAAATCTTCCTCCAGTCGAACCTTCTTATAATAATGCTATTGTAAGTTTCATTCGTCGTTCTCTACTTATTCTTTTTTTTTTATATATTGTATGTATAAATCGTATAAAAAATCAAGCAAAAAAGTAAATTTTGGCTGGACTATAACTTTTTACGTGAAGGAGCACGACTATTGCGTCGAGTTTTTTCACCGATGGATTGAAGAAGTGAACGACACAAAGCATTATACTCCACAATAAATGTGTGTCACTCTACGATCGTACGTCTCACATATCTTTCTTTTTTTACCAAAGATTGATCTTCACTTGTTAACAAACTTTTATATATACATATATATATGCATACATACAGTGTATGTGTTTTTTATATATATGTATACAATATATACAACACAAAAGAGTAACTCATTTGTTTTTAACAGCCTCTATCGTGAAGTTAGCACAAGTATTAACTATCTCGATTAGGGTGTTTGGCAAGAAACCGTCGAGGCCAAGGTAGAGGCCAGTCATATTGTCGTGGCACCGGACCGCCTATATTCTTCTCGAAATACTTAAAAATGGAGAACCACCAGAGCCGGGCCAAAAAGTTATTTGGTCCATATTGCTGCAAATTATTTCATTGTTTTTTTTTTTACAGCGATAAATTGCAACGCGAACGCGTGCAAGTAAATTCATACTTAAATATTTTACAAATTTATTGCTATTAAAAAATCACAGAAAATATTTTTCATCACAACAGCGATCAAAAAATGAGAACGTACCTTAAGATTCGAGTTGTTGGCTAACGTGTGATAAATATACCACACGCGTGTAGTAACGTAGTACGCTATAAGTACATCAACGGTGTAATGGCCGTGAGCTACCAAAACCATAATCACTCCGACAAATACTGATAGACCTGCCAACCAATGAATTGGTAGACACCGTCTAGGAGAATCTGAAACGCGATAAACGGGTCGTCATAAAATTAATCTCGGTTGTGCGCGATGTATATTTATCGAGCGTGTGTGACGAGGATTACGTACATTCCTTAATGATCAGGTAACTGAGCACGAGCACGACCGTGTGCCCGCTATAAATATAATCCCCGCAATAAGTGTGTTTGCCGTTGATGGATAAACCAAAGCCGGAAATGAGCTGCAGGACCCTCTGTGTCACGAGAAGCGGACTGGTGTTGTTTGCCTTCGGGCTGCAGTAATAAGTCTTACTGGCGATCGGTAAGACCGTCACATACATCGTGATGCTCCTCATCATGTACAGTAAACCCATTATGAGAAAAATTCGTCTGACTACTATAAATCTGCAACACAAAGGATGTATCTGTTGTCAGTTTCTGTTCTTAGAGAAAAGTTATGCACGGAAGATATCTCGTACGTCTTACCTATGCTTATGGAATATAATGATAAACATTGCGGAGTTGGACATAATCATGATAAGAACCTCCGAAACATTGAGCGCCCAATCCTGAGCGGCAACGTTGTCCAGCACTATATCGGGAAGCGGTCCGTACGTATTTCTATCTGGAACGCGCTCGTGCACCATCGCGAGAGAAGCCGTGGTCAGTATGAAGTTCACGACCATGAAGAGAAACGCTGTAACGGAAAGCAAGTCATATCGCATTCGCTCTATTCAAATGTAATCAGCATTGCCATTTTTATCGTACGTCATTTATTTCGTCCTGAACTCCGAGTTGAACAGTCGCTGTTAATTGATTTTGTCATGCAACGGACTATTCGTGCCCTACAACAGTTACTCCAGTAACGGTACTGGAAAAATACGTTCCGCACGCATTCGCGTGCATTTTTTACGCGGACATTCGCTTGTACTTCGCTTCGATCGACTCCGAAAAACTCGCCGAAAAAAAAATCGATCGGGAGGAAATTTGCTTTCCGTACGATCAATGCGCGCGGGAATACGTCGGTATATCGAACGAATACCAGGCCACGCAACGACCTCGATCTCGATGGAACTCCCCCGTTCGTCTGGGGAGCGAACGTCACGTACACGCAGAGTGGTGGAGGTAATACCGGCAAAATTAGCTAGTAAGCTTCTCAGCATCCGTCTTAAATAATTGCCTGCGAATAACTCGTTCCGTGCTTATTACAAGACCGCCAAGATGTTTACTGAATAATGAAACCGAAGAACTGATAAACGCACCGGTCGTATTGTGAGGACTATTCTGCGTTTCTATTCTTTTCGAGTAAGTTTTCCAAGATTTTTTATAGTCAAGAATACTACTAATATTATTTAATTAATGAGAGGAGTTAATATCAAAATGTCTCAATGTTACAATAGTTTCTGAAAGATTAATGTTTTAACAAATTAAGTTGGCTTAATGTTTTAAGTTGGCGAATCTTTAGAGCGTTCAAAATTCGCGTGTTCAATAATGGTAAACTGCATTGATCATCGATCTATTCTTAATTATCGACGTAAATCTCGACATATTGCCGATTTTTCGTGGCAAAATTTTTAAACGTATCTTTCTTCTGAGACAAGGATATAATTTTTTTTTTTTTACTCACATTATTCTAAGAAAAAATCTATTTCCTAAAGCAAAAAAAGTTTGATTTTTTTTTTTTCTCCCATACCAAGGAACGTTTTCCACTTTTCTTTGGGGAAGCGCGGCTCTTCGCGAAGTGGCGCCGGTATGTCGATCTTGACGATGCCGCTTCCGGAGCCATTCGGTAAACCGGGGTGTCTGCTCAGGCTCTCGATGTCCTTCTCGTCCTCGTCATCCTCGTAGTAATCCGATCCCGAGGCCACTCCGGACCACTTGTCTTTGCTCTTGGATAACGGCGCGCCAGGCAACAGCGGCTGTCGTTGGTAAACGTCGCTGGACTGTGCCATCCCGCTGCTGCTTCCATCAACTGCCGCCTCAACGTCCCTTTCGTGACCCTCCCCAGCGCCCAATGGCCGATCGAAGCTTCCGTAATCGCTATGCAAACTAGTGGCTTTGGGATCCAATACCATCCTGCACAGAATGAAATTCGAGTTGTCCCGTAGATACTATAATTACGTGAAGAAATCATTTCGCTAACATCATCAGTGATAAACCAGAGAAACGAGAAGATGATAAACGCGACAACTTGACAAAGACGAAGCTCTACAACTCTACAACTAGCACACACACGTGCTACTTCGTATTTGTGTATAAATACTTCTTTTATCTACATGTCATACTTTTCCCGTAGCTCGACACGTCTTTTTTTTTCTTGAAATTATTTTATTTTATCAGTTTTTTCAAGATATACAAGACGGTTTCCAAGTTTATCAACAAATAAATTGCATACAAGACTTTTATATTGTTTCCACTCCCGATACGTACTTGACTTTCTGACCGATCGCTCGACAATTGTCGCACCGATAAAAGCTGATATTACACGTGACACAGTTTCGCGGACGGCGCACATTTAACGCGGAGCAGCGCCCATCATTGTGCGCGTCACACCCCGTAAAGCAGGATATTTTTAGACATTTATAACCGCATAAAGGAAAAGGTTATCGCGAGGAAAGAAAAAAAAACGCGAATTCTAAATCCAGGCTGACTGTGACGTGACGGATCCCGATCGGACGAATTGGTCGACGCTATCTGCGAGGCAGAGCTCGAGACACTCCGCGATAACAACGTCGAGAATCGTATGAACAGGCTTAGGTAGCTTCCAGTAGTAGTGGTGGCAGGATATGACCGCCAGGACTGGGTATTACCGAAGAACACGCGTTCGCGAGGTGACTATTAGTCGAACAAGCTGTAACGTGCACAACAACAATAAAAATTTCTTTAATTAATTTTTTTTTTTAAAGCAAACTTTTGACGAGTTTGCCACATGCTTTCTTTCGCGAGAAGGGTAATAATCATGCGACAAGGACGACGACGTATACGACCAGCGTCACGTGATCGTAAAGGGACTTCATATACCACGTTACATTTTGACAAATTATCACTCGTCACATTTTTTCAAACTAAAAAATGTTGAGAAAAATCGTTAAATGATCGTTATGTGTACTATAACAATTTTTTATACCCTTTTTTTTTATTTCCGCTTCTTTATTTATTATTTATTTAGCACTACCTAAAATAAAGCGACTTTTCGATAAGATAATTTCAATAACATAAGATATTAACGAGATTTAGCGCAATGTCTTCGATTAGCGGGTGCTATAACGCGCCAAATGCTAGAACGTGATGTGTCAACCCGCCACGTGAATGTTTTAACATCAAAGGACTGTTGTTAATAAAATGCGCGATTTCGTGAGAAAGACATCGGCTGTTCCGAACACCTTTGCACCTGATAAACTCGAACATTTGCGTTAAAGCTAAACATCGTCTGTGTTTATCGAAACCATTTACATGTCCGACGATGCAGAAAACGATGGTTTGCACTCAATGCGGGTTTTTACAACAACATCGAGAATAGATATTTTCGCGTGAAGTGACCTGTGTTGCGCACAATTGCATAATTGCGGTGTATTCCGATGAGAATTGAGATAGAAAATTTAAAGTAAAGAGATAATATTCTTGCTATCTAAATTAAAATTCCGTTAAAATATCCTCAAAATGTTCAAGAGTTGTGAGAAAAATAAAAATAAAAATAAAAAAATATTAATACAATTTCCATACGTATCATCAATTTTTGTCTTCCGAGTGAAATATAACAAGAAATAAATAAAATGATAAATTTAATTAAAATGTTACACATACGATTGCACAAGGAACTAATTTTCACGGACAAGAGATTTAAAACAAAAATGTAAATTTTGTCATCCTTTAATCCACTATCTAATTTAATTTTAGAACTGACAAGATTTGCACAGGGCAAAGGGTTAGTTACAGAACACGATTGTACAAGTTCATTTGCATAACGATGTGGGTGTTGTGGACGTGGTGGTTGTATAGGTGCTATATAAAACAACCTACATTGTCCCACTTGCTACGCAATGTCTGCGTGTGTTGCGCCTCTGCTTTATTCTAAGTAGTTTACAAAGTTCATTAGCACTGCACTCTTTCGTCACGCATACGCTGTCAAACTTAATTTTCTTCAAGCTCACACACGAGAAACAAACTTGGACGTGCGCGAAAGTTGTGCAGTTCACGAGAATAATTCTACAAAATTCATAATTTTCCCATATATTACTTTTGTACATCTTCATTTACTAGTGAATTTTAATTTAATTAAAAAAAACTTTGTTTTTTTTTTTCACTTTAATTGTGCATAGAAAAGAAGAATTTCTGACACGCGATATCAACTTTTAAAGAGTTATTATTTATTTAGTTAAAGTAGACGCTACTCTAGTTACTTGCGCGTTCTAAGACTTTGTTGTGTAGAAGAGATTCAATAAAGTTTTGCAACAGGTGAACATTTTCACATAACTATCGAGAATATACGATAATACACGTCT
Organism: Pseudomyrmex flavicornis; assembly: GCA_014825475.1. NCBI lineage: Eukaryota > Metazoa > Arthropoda > Insecta > Hymenoptera > Formicidae > Pseudomyrmex > Pseudomyrmex flavicornis. The sequence continues at coordinate 17,829 of QVNW01001249.1, read as the reverse complement.
AGCCGCGCTCCGTAATCCATTAGTGCAGACAAGAACTTTGTAACAACCAGACTGTTGTCGTTATGTGTCACTTTGCGGCGCGTATTATCAATGTATAAAAATTACAACACCTCATACGTATTCGCGGCAAAACGTGAATTTTCACTGAAAAATTAGACAGTTCTTCTATCCGGCAACATAAATTCGACGCAAAACTTAAATATCGGAAAATTTCACAAAGAGCGAAATTAATTTACGCTATTCTACTAATCAATGAGATTATTAATTCGAGTTGCACACACGAGGTGCGAAGTTCGTTGCCTTAACAAAGAGAGAAAAGTGATTTACGATCTCTCGAATACGTTATCTCGCAACGATCGATCATTCGGTAGATACTCGCGAGCGATTTACGTAATTACGACCGGTAGTAGTGGCGCGCTTATCCCTGATTTTCGTGCAACCGCCGATCCTGCCTATGATTCCTGCGATCCCTATATTTTCGCGTTCGCAATATCGCACCATGCTCTTAAATTAAATGCCACTCCCGAATTGCTATCTCATCGCGTCGGGGTTGCCGCAGAATTTCCCGACCGCGTAATTTGCGGCGTACTATAAGCCTATCTTTTCACCGGCATAACGGCGTAAAATAGAAAATTGCGTCTGACGCAAGTTTTGCGTTTCGCTAAATTGTAAAGCACGAAAGACCTTCGAAACAGTTGCGATTTCTATTTGCGGAAATGTAAACTCTATGTCGCAAATAATAATTAAAATTTTCTCTTTTTTTTCTCACTGAATTGTTTTTCCATTATATTTATTTTATTTTATTTTCTTCGCGACAACTTTTGTTTTTAGCTGAGTTTTCTGGACAACAAAAGTCATTCACATTTTATTCTTTTCTCTCTCGAGAGAGAAATATATATTCTTGTCACAGAGTCACGTAAAAAAAAAAGGTTTAACTTAAAAATAATTTTAATCGCCGCTCTCATAAAGCAAAATTTGATCCGATAATCAAAAAACTCATATTGACGACATTCTCGCTATCTTGTTCTCATATGCATGGGATTTTAACTTATACACAGTAAACCGTTCTGAATAATTCACAGAACGGTTCTTTCAAAGCGACGCTGTGAATAGTATTGATTATGCATTACGTTTTCCACGAAAAAGCCACGCTCTTTTTCGTGAACTACTCAAAGGTCACGTTCCTTGAAAGGCAACATAATATTCGAAAATATTTAAAAGATAGATCTTGCAGAACCAAAATGTCGAAATTAATGCGCGAAAATAAATTTTTTTATTATCTTCTAGAAAATTTTCTCTAGACACTTCGACTCTGTTGGATTCTCTTTTCGGTGGAATTACGTAAATATAAATAATTTATAGTTGATAAAGATGGTTATAAAAAAATATTCTGTGACTGCAAAAAAATATTCTTCTGATACAACTGATGTGCGAGAAATATATAAAATAAATGTAAAATTAAATATACTTAAAATGTAAATGTAAAATTTAGATGGTGCTTATCAGAAAACATTCTTAGTACGTTGCTGAGTCAAGTAATGATAGAAAGTATCGCGCAGTAATGATAGAAAAATAATTTTTGTATTTACTGCTTGACGCGTCAAAGAGTAATAATATCCCCTTATACGCCTCTCTTCTCTATTAGATTAGATGTATCATATTTCTGCATGTTAGGTTGATACGATAATACGATTCGAATTTCATGCGATATAAATTATCGGCTAAGCTTTCCGCCATAAACAACCGATATATATACGATATAGAAGGTGTTACGTTTCTCTACATAGAAGAACCGCAAGAGAAATCACACGGTATTCTTTAAAATTTAAAATTGTTGTTATTTCGAACGTTTTAATTAAGTTTTATTGCGTGGATTTTTATAATTTCTTAAATTTTGAGTGCGCACGTAGACGTCTTGGTATGTAAAACCGCTGTAGATGAACCATCTAACTCGTGACTCATTCCCCCTTTCCTTTTGACTGATTCACAGCGTGCCGTCGACGATCTCAATTGGTTTACGAACCAATGATGTAAATAATCGTACTGACGACATCGAATTATCGCATAATGGTGACATTTCATAAAATACCGTAAGCAAATAAATTTTATGTCTGCAAGGAAACATGAAAAGTGCAAGAAGACTGAGAAAAAAATACGATCGATGTATAATTTACTGACATAAATTATTAAACTTATGAGTCATAGGGAACTCCTTTAAAAATAACCACATCAATTAATAAAACAATGAAATATAATGATTAAAAATTAATAAGGTTATAATGTAAATTACATAATTAAAAAAATTATATTTTACAATTGCATTTTTCTATCTTTAAAAAAATTAACTTCTCTTGTACAAAATTGTATCTTGTTACAGTTTGCACACATGACCTCATACACAGAAAGAAATATCTCTCAGATTTTAATAGTGAATCATTGAACAATTTTGGAATATTCAATGTGCATGTGTCCATCGTGTGTTCGTAACAATAAGCGTTTTATATCTCGCGAATAATTTGACGTTAGTTAATTTCGTAAAGACGTGTTGAATACAGAAAACTTGCGAGAAATTTACAGAGTGACACGCTCAAAAATATGTACGGCTTCCGTTGTTTGCTTTCCTAAGCGAATATTTATACGGTTTCTAAGTTTAAATTCTCGCTGAGGTGAATAAATGGTGAATAAATCAATTAATCAGAAGCGCGTACGTGATAAATCACTTTAGATACACTAAATTTTAGATACACTAGATGTCTATCTAAAATTTATCTTAAAAAAAAAAACAAATTTATAAAAAGTTACTACAATCTCGGCGTTCTCTATAAAAATCATTTTCTCCGGTTTCCATGTATTTCCATGTAAAGATATTAACTCATGTCACAACTATTTCCAATGATTAAGACCAACGATTACATCATCCCCAAAAGTAAAATATAATGATCGAGGAGTCTGTCAGAACGATGTTAATCAATGTAAGAATCACAAAACTAATTTTAAAGTCTTATTTCTGTTTCGAGATATCAGTAAAAAAAATTAACCAAAAGAACTAAATACTGCGTATTTCTAATAACATAACTCAATTTTGAAGGCCTCAATTAGAAACTTTTTAATGTGTGAGATATTTTATTTCTAGTTACTTGATTCTTATCGTAATATTAAAGTAGTAATATACGTATACTACTTTTTGGGATATACAATAATTACAACTACATTAATTTATCTAACGAATAAATTAATATACTTGTAATTATTGTACTGTATATTTATTAAGAAAATATAATGTTCAAAAAGTTTAATGTCTCATTAATTACTGTATATAATATTTGTTGGTTTATTCTATTTGCTATCTGACACACAAGAATGAACGCTGGAAACAAACCTGTCATCAAGGAATACGAGAGATTAGAAATACTATTCGAAGTGCATTTTCTGCTATCGCTCGATCTGATAAAAACTGCAATCGATCAATTTTTGATTTTAAAACTATCGGATAAGAAACGATTAACTACTGACCTTAAAATTCAGAACAAAATTGAAAATAAAAGACTTGATCGTCCTTATCAATCGTCCGCATCTTTGACGTAACACGCGGAAATTGATATTTTGTCGATTTCTCTAGTTTTTTCTTGAAGTCCTTTTAACTTGCGCGAAAAGAAAAATTAAAAATCTTCGAGTCGATTTATGATATCGACTAAAAGCCTTGCCCAAGTATCTTGAGTCAAGTTCCAGTTTATGATATAGCCGATCTTTCGATAATAAACGTCTTTGCTCCAGACATTCCGAACATAACAACACAGTAAGCGTAGCGTTACATAAGAATTAGTCACTGGAGAATGTCACCGGTAGAAAAACTCGAATAAGGAAAAAAAGGATCGATGGCACGCTTAATTAGTCCAGCACAGATCGCAAAAGGAAATTTACAGACGGTATTGGTCATGTCACTTACACGTCAAGTAAAAAAACTGTCCGTAGAGGCTTCATGCTGTCATGCCACATAATTACTACGAACGGAAAACCGCGAAGTTTTGTGAGAAAGAGAAACGTAGAGAGGGGAACGAAGGCCCAGAGTGAGGGAACTGACAGTAACCATAAATGAAGGCGAAAGGAGTGGGTAAAGTTGAACAATCGAAACGATAGAAGGACGACGACGACGGATGGAGAGGAGTTAAGGATACGCGACGCAACGTTATTTTTTAACTCCTCTTTGGGGAACACAAAAACTTAATTCGATAAAACATTTCGAGGAAAAACCGATTGATATACAAATAAAAATATACTACACAAAAATACCGCACTGACTACTGGTGTGATTCTGTTGGATTACACAGTTATTCTGAAGATAGAAACATTACATCCCGAACTTTCAAAATTCAACAGTATTCGCACTGTTCGAACAATCCGAATGTTACAGTCGGTGGAAGTAAACTGACTTGTTCTGTCAAGATCAAGTGAAAGGCCAAATTGGTTGCGGGGGCCTCTCTTGAGAGGCCAAAAATACGACGTTGTAAAATCCGGCATTTACGCACGAGTCTCTCGAGTTGTAGCCCCGCGAATGTTAAAACGAAAAATATTACTTCTTTTAAAGTGCAAAGATTACGCTGATAATCGTTGTATTTTGCGCGAGGGGAGACTTTTTATATTAGTAATAACAATTTACAAAAATATTCATATCACGGAACATTTTACAGTTAATATCTGCAGCCGTGAAAATTCCAAAATTTAAATGACACATTCAAAGACGTAAAAAATTCTTTTGATACAACAGCAACAAATTAATGATCTTTCTATTGAGAGATTTTTTTTTGGAATAATAAGATGTAAATGAAAGCGTACACAATATTTGAACGAGTGATGGGTGCAGCAAAAGATGCACAAAGACGAAAATAAGAAAGACTGATCTATAACTCTAGAATTTCGTAAATCTAAGATCGTAAACGTGCGTTGCGCAATATTTCTGCGCTCTTCTATTTTCTCGCTCGCACGGCGAAACTCCGGTGCACGTGTACTCGACGCAAACGAAAGAGAGAGAGAGAGAGAGAGTGCGCGCGCACTTTTCATTACACACAGGTGGTTCTCGCGCGCGGCCGATTCAGTGTTAACTTGGCCCATGGAAAAGAGCATACGATCGATTTGCCGAAGACAACACATGCGTATGTTCATTATACACAGTTATACGCCTTCGAAAGATAATGCTTGTGATAAAAAACTGATCGATATTGATGCCATAAATTCTGAAAATGTGTGTTATCTATAGACTGTAACAACTTTGTATGTACATGTGATAAGTGGCGATTTTGAAACGAGCACTCGTAAAGAACCTGACTCAAAGTTAGTTAGAAATTGCCGACACACAATGCCGCTTTTATTCTTGCTTTACCAACCGGTTTTTTTTTCCTTAACAAATACTTGCGGGCAGCAGATATAATTCTTAAAACGAAAAACAAAGCAAATTTTAAATAAGATCTTTCCGAGGTTAAAAGCACGTTTTAAAATAACCGGCTTATACGTTGGCGCAATTTATGAGCTCGGTTTTTCGAGAGAAATATAGTCTATCGGCGTTTAGTTCGATGACAAAAAAGATTATGTTGTATAGAGCCGCGAGATAAAACAGAACTATGAATGCGGATCTATGGCCAAGTGATGGTCAAGGCTGGCTATTTTCTTTAAGAATGGTTGTACAGACGTTGTGCCGCGAGTGAAACTCAATTAGCGGAAGGAGAAGCTTAATCGCATTGAGGATTGAAAGGATGACAGACAGCAAATATCATAAATGATTTTCTTGTTCGAATGGTGGCAATTTTTTTTTTTTTTTTTTTTTTTTTTTTTTTTATCTAAATGCGTCTTTTAAATCGAGATCTCGTTTCTCTCGTTTATCTTTATATAACAATTGACCATTGTTTGAGATCGATATTTTCGCAAACTGATTGCAACTGGATTAGACATCTTATCTTCTCGATTATTGTCGGCGAAATCGGAATACGTCTGAAAACAAAAAAAAATCAACATCGGGAGAGAGAGTGTGTTTTCGAAGCGTGAGTTAGCTTCTCGTTTCAAATTTCACATCTGTGTGCAACAGCTGTTGTTTTCCAACAACATATAGCGATCAGCTAGATCACGGATTAAATGCGTCGCACTTTTTTTCACTGAATAATTAGTTTTTTCATTATCACGCGAGATGCAACGACTGTGTTGCATAAATCTTCATTCGATAGTAAATGGTATTTAACATCTTTGGACGAAATCTCTCGACGAATATTTCTCAAGACGCGCGCGTGCTATATCATATCTGCGGAATGAGATAACAAATGTTGCGTTAAGAAGATATTCCATTTGTACACAATTACTGGGAAAAAAATCATCATATATAAAAAGCAAAATCCGCTCGAGAAACATACGCAGTCGGATTTAGATCGTAGGATGGAAAGAAATTGTTTACACAGTTTTACAGATTTGTCTAAATTAAAACGGTCAACAATTGCTGTAAAAAGAAAATTGTAATCGCAATGGATTCCATGATTCAGAGTGTGAAATGCGCAAACATATGCAAATATATATATGCAAACGATATCGTGTAGCAAATTTGCTTTGTCACGTCAGTAACTGAATTAAAAGAACACAGTACAATGTCCATCTTGTGATATACATATGTTTTGCTCACAAGAAATCAGTAGAGTCTCTCCCTCATAAAATAACATTATTACATAGATAAAAAACTAGATAAATATATTATTACATACAGCACAAAGAGATTGAATTTTGCGCTGAATTCTTAAGACAAATCAGAGTTAAGAGCAAAACGCAGAAACAAATAAGTAACAAATGTAATATAAATCAAGAGGTGCACGATCCAAAAAAAAAACTAAGATACAAAACAAAGTTTTCGGCAGGCGACACCACTCCCAGAATCATGTATCCAAAACTTAAACATAGAACTGAATATTACATATGCTATTAGAGCTCGATATAAAGTCATAAGAGAAATATTGATACTTGTAAATTAGGTCTTGCCATACCTTGTTAAAGCACTGGGCAATTCGACCTTGACAGGTAGTCTTAACTTAGGCATTTTTTATATACGTATACACGCACTACTATGTGATTTACAAACTGTCTCTTCTCCCCGTTTCTCTCTCTTTTTCTCTCTCTCTCTTTCTCTCTCTCCCGCTCGCAGCAAATGCGTATACACACATACACGCATACAAAAGATATACCGTGTTAAAACGCCAGCGCAGAAACTATACACAAGTCGACGTAACGAGAAACATAACCAACAAAATGCACATTCAAGCGCTTTCCGTAGCGAATCCGCGAAGTGTAGTGGGAAGAGAAAGCGAGAGAAAGAGACAGAGAGAGAGAGAGAAAAAAAGAAAAGAAAGAAATGAAAGAGAGAAGAGAAACGGAGCGTAGCGCGGACAGAAAAAGACAGACAGAGAGAGAGAGAAACTAAAGAGGGCCAACACTAATCATCAAACGACACACGGACGAAACTAACCAACTGTATTACGGAGGAGCGGGGGAGGGGTTGGCAGTCTAGTGAATGATTTTACATGGACACTGGACGGCAAACGATTCCTCTTCGCGTTCGTCTTTTGGCGACGACGACGATGACGACGACGACGACGACGACGATGACGACGGTCTCCCGTAACTAGACTTACAACGTAAACTCATCGGTCACACGCGACAACGAACAACACACGGGACACGCACGTTGTTGGACACGAACGAACGCACGATACGCTCCACTCCGCTCCGTTTCGTTCACAGTGTGTGTCACTCGGACGACGCCACCAACGGCTGTTCGTTGCGTCTAACTCTGTCCCGCATATTCGTCTGCACCGCTGTCTCGCACACACTGACTACCGCTGGCGAATTAAAGCTCGCGCACGCTCCGCACGTTGTCTCGCCGTTCACACATGAGAGGTATAATGTTATTTCGTGGAATTAAATAGCGGATGAAGGTGGCGCTACTCGACGGCCGTCCCGTCGCTAAGTTACTGACCGATAAACTAAATCCGCGAAATTTGAATACTTTCTTTTTTATGTGTTGATTCGTGATATCGAAGTTAAAAGTTAGTTAAAGTAAATTATTTTAGTTTCATTTATTATTATTTTATTATTTACTGAAAACCGATGTGAAAAATTATTATTAACGTTGATACGATAATTGTTTAAACTTTTGTTTCTTTATATGTTATATGTTAAATATTATTAAAAAATATATATATAGTCTACACAAAGAAATAAAAACCTTAATTTATCACAATGAGAAATTGATCGGCGAATTTCTACGAATTTGCTACTTGCTGACGTTTTTGTGTTGTCACGTCGCGATGACGTATACAAGTAATATGAGATTTCGTAGCTCCCTTTTCCGTGAATGACGAAGAAAATGTATGTATAGATATGTATATATATATGCACATGAGAATGAAATGAGAGCAATGAAAGATGATACAGAGAATTAGCGATGAAAATATTGCTTTATTGAAAAAGCGAATAGATTAATACATCATTGACATTGCTCTTATTAATGCCATTTGCAAATCGCAAATCTGGTTGGAAGTATAAACGCGGCCATATGTATATGATATACACGATCCTTTTCCTCGGTATGATGGTCGGTTAACGAGTAATGTAACTGTAATAAGTAATGGACAATATGATAAATAAGTGACAGTGGTACAGATCTTGCGATAGAACTATAAAAACTACTGCAAACACACAACGATAGCACAAAAATAAGACACACACTACGCTATATATTGAACTTATCTTATTAATTTTTAACGCGCGCATCTGTCATATTAATGACTCAATATACATGTATAAAATTAAACAATTAAATTATCCAAATTTAAATCATTACTATATCCTCTTCCTCATCACGGACCTAAATCATTTAACCCGATAGCTGAAGAGGTAAAAGAAATTTATTCTATATGCAATACAGGCCATCTCCTACATACTTTTAAATAACGAAAAAGAAATTTAGATTTTTCTTAGCAGCTTATCATTAGCTAGCTCATGATGTTTAATCAATCGAGATATCATGCAGTTTGCAAAAAATTGCCAAAGCGGAGTAACACGCTACTATGAGCAATTGAGGAATTGAGAGCACGTACACAGGTCGGAGCAGTTGAGAAAAAAAAGTGCTTACCTAAGCAACGCTTTCCTCCAGCAATAGTCCGTCTCGATAACGAGCAGCTGCAATTTCATCATATACGTGGACGTGGGCCAAGGCATACAAACGAAATCGCATACGCCTGAGAAAGATTCTCTCCGGCCTTTCGGCGAAACTTCTCTTTTCTCCTCTGTCTTCTTCTTTTGCTCTTCCTTGCGGGTGGTAATGCAAAACCCACGTTATTTAGGTCGTGATTAATTGCGTGTGACTTAATTATCCGGACGCGGGTCAGTGCTACTATCGATCAATCGGAACGAAGCACAAAACGAGAGAGAATGGAGCAAAAAATGTCCCTCTCCTTGTTGCTCTCTTCTTCTTCCTTGTCTTTCTCTTTTTTCTTGCCGCCGATGGGAAGAAAGAGAGGGGATCTCTCTAAGAAGTGCACACGAAATCAAAATTACAAAATTACACGATGTGAATTGTGGATGATGGAAGATCCGCAGTGGCGGCGGCTGCTCATCTGGTAAACGAAGAGAACTGACATTTTCGGATAGTTTCCATGACTTCCTTCGATCGTTGCATCCCGATTGTCACTGCTTCTCTCGCATCTTTCAAAACACAGACAGTGACGAGAAGAAGAACCTTTTTGGCTCCTCAGGCCTGGTTTCCTGTTTGCGCTTCTCGGCTGGCGCCGTAACTTCGACATGTCGCGACGTCAACGGGACATTGCGCACGCGCCACCTCATGGATCGCCACCCTTTTCGCGGGGATGAAAGCTACAGCCGGATGATAGATATGTGTGTATGTAGCTATGACGTCACACACACACAGTTGTACACGGACACGTTGATTCATTCACGAATGTTCGAGCGTGCAAAGATTGACCAAAGTAACAAAAAAACACCAAATATTCAGATCTAACACACAACAAAAGATTTATATTTATTTATCATCTTCTGTATATCTTCCTGTGAATTAAACTGTTCCCGTATCATTATCGCTTTTTTCTCAGTTTGTTCCAAATCTCAAAAACATATATCTGAAAAATGAATCGCAAATATATAAGATTAGATATTTGCTTACAGGTGTATTGTATATGTACTCACGCGCAATGTTTGAATATATGACAACTCCGCCGCGCCATTGTAACATACATTTGTCACGTGACCTCATGTTTAGTTCACTATTTCCAGAGTTACAGTAATGGCGCTGAGAGCGTCTTCTCTTCTGCAAGAGAGAAAAAAGAAAAAATTTTTTATGAAATAATTTTAAGAGGAGAGTTTGAGCCTCTAAAAAATGCATACATTGGACCATAAATAACGTTCTTAAAAAGAGCAAGCTTAAAAAATGGCACATATTAATCAAAGCCGGGGAACAGGAGAACCCATAGACTTTTTAACAAAGTTTCACAATATTTCAAATAAGCTGAAAAAGTAAGAGTCCTTTAAAATAATGTTTAATTATGAATTACGCAAAGGACACTTTGTTAGAAAGATAATTTTCTATTTTTCTATTAACTTCCTAGACGATTTCTGAGAAAGCCAAATGTTGCAGAGGCATGCGATCAATTTAGTAAGTATTTAATGTAATAAAAATGATATAGTAGGGTATGTTTTTGTGTGCAATATGACTCAAACATTCCAAATTACGTTTAAACAAACTGATGTCAAAGATACTTGATTTCAGGTGCCTTAGCTAATGAATGCGAACAAAGAGAATTGTGGCAATATGCTGGTTTATGTTACTTGGCAGCTGCTAGATGTCAAGGCATATTAGAAAATTCTTCATCAGAAATAAATCTTCTAGTGAAAGCAGGAAGACAATTTCTCACAGCTGAAAAGAAAAACAATGATATTGGATGTCCTTCTATAGGTCAAGAAAACATACAGGTTTTCATACATGATTTACAATATAAATATATGTATTGTATATGTATAGAAAATAAGAAGGAAAAACTAAAATTATCTGCATATATTCTAGGGAGCTATTAGTTGTTTTGGACACTCTATGATAAGATGTAGTAACCAATTGGGATTCAATATTGTTTCTGCAAGTTTATCAGTGGAGCTTGCATTAGCATTGGGCTCAAATCCCGCTAGTATTCAACAACTGCGTAAAGCAGTCGATATCTTTCCTACATCAAAGGCTATTAAGACTTTAATATCTTTTCACATAAGTCAAGGTTATTATCATATTCTGAAACTGTTTTAATATTAACAAATATATATATATATATATATACTATTTGTTCTATATTTATGTTATTAGGAGATTACGTAGCTGCATTACAGATCCTTAACGAGTTTGTGGAGTTTATAGAAGCTTGTGTCGCAGCTGGTGCCAGAGGGAACTACAATGCTATTTTGCATAGGTATTACATCACTGTAATTTTGCACAAGTACTTTTTTTTATATGAACAGCAATGTATAATAAAATCGACGATTTAGGTACGAAGTGACACGATTACTTCTATTGCTCATTCTTCAGCCATCACCTCAGAGATTAACAGCTTCTCTTGCCCAAGTTCTCGAAAAGTATGCATGGGCAGAAGAAACTGTGAACAATGGTATGTATATAAGCCTTCTTGGATTATAGATTATATATATATCACATATATATTTCCCTTGTAATATTTATACAATATTTTAATTTTTCCTGTATTAAATACGTCCGCGAATTCTTTTGCAGGACTCAATATGAGCGAAGATGAACTGTTATTATTGCAATCTTTGGTACTGGCTTGCCAGTCTCACGATCATCAAGCGGTATTGGAACTTGAGAGCGAGTTATATCCTTATTTTGACACGGAGCAAAAAGAATTATTACATAAATTAATACAAGTACTGTCAACGCAATAAATATAATGTTACAAATTGAACGGTCAAGATTTGTGTATATTTTAGTTTTTATTCATCTTAGTATTTCACGTTGCACTATAACAGGGTCTATCGGAACACATTCCTCGAGTAGAGGATATAACATATCTTCCTTTTTTCGGTTTACGTGATTACGTTATTAGTTGTCCCGAAACAGGTTCCTACAGAGTCAAACAGCCGATTGCTCAACCGAGGCCTCGATGATGAGCCGCGCTTTCTATTTCAGTAATACTGTTGTACGTAGTGAATGCGACTGACGCGACGACGATAGTAACATTCGTTGCTTCTCGTAATCTTGTTCGCGATACAAAAGCGGTATATAATGTGAAAGGAGAAGAAACTCTTTAGACGAGAATATCGTAGAACGGTTGGAAGAAAGGACAATGTGAATGAAGGAGGGGATGTCTTGAGCGTCCCACGATGTACCAAAGTTCCCCGTTCCTCTAGCTAGTATTCAAGACAGAGCCTTCAGTCGGTCTCAATCGTTGCGCGAAAGTACACAAGAGTCCTTCAGATCGAAATCGATTGCGTTTCATTGAATTGTCTGATAGTGAAGTCACAGGTATTTTAGTTTTTATTATTTAATGATCTGTGGAAATGTACGTCTACAAAAACGAGATAATAAAAATAATAGTTGTAAATTATACACACACACACACACACACACACACATACATAAATATACAATATAATAACAATAAGATTAATAATAATGATACATATCTTTCTTGCGATAAATCGAGACATTAAGATATATCACAAGAGCAAAATATGTCAACTTGGTCATTTAAATAATCAAATTTAAGATTGACTTCAAGGATAATCCAATTCTTCAACTTAAACATTAAATTTATAAAAACTGTCTTTTTAAATTTAAATCATTAATGTTGCAAATATTAAAGCAACAATTAATTTGTTAATAAAAACTAAAGTTGTAACTTTATTTGATTTAGTGACGATGTTGTAATCAGTTAAAGAAGATTTATTGCAGTAGAAAGTTTAAGATATAAATATATATTATATATATCTGAACGGAGTGTGAATCACTACGTAACGATTGTGTGATCTTGAATACCGTTAAATGTAACTTCTTAAGAAAAATTCAACGCGTTTCACGTACAAGGTTAATGAGAAGCAAAAATTCATGAATTTCTACATGGTATAATCACACTCAAAAATACAACTTTACATGTAAATTTTATATTTTATTTTGTCTGAATTTGTAGTGGTTGATTTTTATCTTACATATTTTAGAAACTTATTAAAAAACTTTAAATATTTAAACCGTTCGTTCTTAATCTTTTGTTTTAGTTAAATTCTAAATATAAAAACTTTTATATCTCGCATACTCACGTATATGCAGGTTTCTAACAATTCGAAGTGCAAATACATCCTCGCTACGGTGATTTATCACGTGTTTCGGTGACCTTGAACTCTCTTTGCTCACTTAAACGAGGTGAATGTCCTAGCACCTATATTCTTCAGCTTGCAAGCGTGCATCTCTGTAGATAAAAGTTTTGCGTGTACAATTAAGCGTTTTGATCACTTTTTTTTTCAAAAAAGCAATTTACAATAATCAGTATATTATAAAAACATTTATTTTATCGAGATGTACTCTTCAGAGTACATCTCGAGAGAGAGAAAATTTATCACTTAAAAATTAAATATTGTCATTTAGTCAGAAAAATGAGTGGAGACTGGAAGACCATCTTCGTAACTGGCGGTGCCGGTTATATTGGTAGTCACTGCATCGTCGAGCTCTTAGAATGTGGATACGACGTTGTGGCTATTGACAACTTCGCAAACAGCGTGACGGAAGTCGACGGTGAATCTGCGGCACTGAAAAGAGTCGAACAAATAACAGGAAAAAAAGTCATGTTTTACAATTGCGATTTGCTTGATAAAGAAAAGCTCGAGACAGTTTTTAACAAAGTACGATATTCGTTTTTTAATGAGAGAAAAAACATTCTTTTATATTATATATAATCTAGATATTATATATGATTATTATGTCATTTATATTGCAATTTAAACGTAGACAAATTGTGCGTGATAAATTAAATTACAATTTTGTGAATGCATAAAAACTCACTTATCTCTTTTAGTACAAAATAGATTGCGTGATACATTTTGCGGCTATCAAAGCTGTCGGCGAGTCGATGCAAGTTCCGCTTCATTACTATCGAAACAATATAATAGGAGCTATCAATTTACTGGAGGTAAAAACAAATATATATTATCTATTGTATAATGTATGCGCACTGTGATCAGATTTCTGAAAACGAATACTTATAGGTGATGAAAGCAGCAGGTTGTTTTCATCTCGTATTCAGCAGCTCTTGCACAGTTTACGGCGAGCCTACAGAACTGCCTATCACGGAACAACATGCAACTGGAAACATTACTAATGTGTACGGACGGACAAAATATTTCATTGAAGAGATGCTGAAGGATATATCTAGAGCTGAGAAGGTAATATATAAACAAGAAAAATCCGAAAACTTACAAAGAAAACTTACACTTAGTCATAAACATAATAAATTATTAAACAAAAATATACATTAAAAAAACAATATTACGGTGTAGTTGTGTATATTTATTATTACATATTTACATGTAAATATATAATATATATATTCATTTTAGAAATGAAAGTGAACTGGCATACATCTTTAATTTCTTTGATTTTTTCATGAATGAATTACTTGTTTTCTATTTTATATCCTTTTTAAATTATTATGAGAATTTCTTTTGTTTCATAGAGTTGGAATATTATAAGCCTCAGATACTTCAATCCGGTAGGTGCTCATTCCAGCGGATTAATAGGCGAAGATCCGACGAAGCCGTTCACGAATCTGATGCCGTACATTGCTCAAGTCGCTCTGAGGCATAAGGAAGAACTGGTAATATTTGGTGGCGATTATCCTACAAATGACGGAACAGGTAATGTTGTATGACAAATATAATGAGTAGATAAGACATGCAGTTCAATTTACGTATAAAAATGTCGTATTACTCTTCTCAAGGTGTCCGCGATTATATCCACGTTATGGATTTGGCGGCTGGGCACGTGGCAGCATTAAACGCTCTACATAAACATCATCTCAGGCTAAAAGTTTTTAACTTAGGAACCGGCAATGGAGTAACTGTATTGGAATTAATAAAAACGTTTGAAAAAGTAACAGGTACTACAGTGCCATACATCATTAAAGAAAGAAGAGAGGGCGATATTGTATCAATGTATGCTAATACGGATTTGGCAAAACAAGAACTGGGATGGATAGCGAAGTACAACGTTGAGCAAATGTGTAAGTATTTTAAAATATCCATTTTGTTAATAAGTCAAAACTACGCGCTCGCGTGTTTAGATAAACATTGATGTAAATTTAATCTTACTAAATTATAATATATAAAATTTACTTTTTAAACTAACAATTAATAATTATATTAATAAATACATGTATTAGGTCAAGACTTTTGGAGGTGGCAAACAATGAATCCACACGGTTATCGAACTTCAGTGAAAAACGGCATTAATGAACATAATAATACATCGTAATGTAAAAAACAAAAACAAAATGTATCGAGGAAATTCAATATATAATATGTATAATAATAAAGGATCAATACGTTATCTTATGCAACTTACATATTTATAAGTGTATCTGTAGATCTGTTTTTTTAGGGTTAGTCTTTACTCTTATCCTTATTTCTTGTATCTTTAGCAGCACAATATTCAGCATCCTTATTTTCATCAAGAATTTCATAGAGTGACAGATGTTGGAACTTCAGGATTTCCAAGCCCCAACTTGTCCAGCCAGGCAGTAAGTACCTTGCAAAAATTTCTAGACATTTTGGTTCATTTGGAAAGTATTCTCTAATGATCTCTAAAAATATCAAATAAGTTTGTTTTTAATTTAAAACATCTACTTACTACTGTTAGAAATCTTATGTAAAATAAGTTTTCTAACTTTAGCTTTTTATACCTGTTAAAGGAGGCTTGTGAGAATGCACAGCACTAGGTATACTAATCATCAGTTTGTTATCAGGAATGTTTATTTTATCTTTTTCCAATACAGATCCCAATATTAGCAATTCAAAAGGTTGCTTCCCAGGTGCTGAATTAAAATTACATATTGTGTCTCCTTTCTGTGTTACCTAATAAATAAATTTGTTATTTATGTTTTCTCTCTTTCTCTCTCTCTCTCTCTCTCTCTCTCTCTCTTACAAAATATAATTTATTAGAAATTGAAAACTTGTATAAGAAAAAAACTTACTTACTTTTATCCAATACCACTTAGCTCTATAAGTGACTCCCCATGAAGGAAACATTTCCTTAAAGATACTGTTTAAGTGATTAGATGAATTAGTGCACCATATAGCCACAATGCCATTTGAATGTAGTAATTTTCTTATTGGTATCTTGACTAGCTCTTCATTATACATCATTTTATAACTGCAAGAATAATTTTCTATTCTAACTATTGATATAAATTTACTATTTGCACATAACTGAGTTAAAAACTTACCTAGCTTCAGCACACTTTATCTTCTTTCTTCTGATTGACTTGTTCCACCAAGGTGGATCCAATAGAATAAAATCATACTGGTTATTCAGTTCCATCTTTTTTTCTATATCTCTCACATCATAGCAATAAAAGGAACATTTTCTTGGAAATATATATTTCTTATCGTGAACCTTGGTTATGATAGCATTATTTGTATCATTTGAGCCATACAGGTTTTCATCCTGGAGACAGTAAGTGTCTTGATAAAATTTCTGGGACGCCAAGCGTGCTACCTCATTGTTATCCACAGATACATTTTCACAGAAGAATCCTTTGGCTTTTGCAGCAGATATTAGTGTTTCAAATTCCCGTTTAACATTATCAATCTATTGTAAGAAACATTTACAATTGAATAATTATTTTGTTTATCTCAAATTTATCTTTAAATTTAAACGTGTATTTTTTAACTTACTTCTTCTAGATCTTTTTGCGGCAATGACTGTGAACGTTTTCTCTTTCTTTTATTATGCACTACAGCATTGTCTTGAACAATTTGTCCTAACTGGTTGTGTCTCAAGTACTGAGAATTTACTTCGAAAATCATTTTGTTGAAGATTAAAGAGTAGAATTTATTGTCTATTACGACTTTTTTATATATCTCATTGAGATACTGCAAATGGGATATTATCCAACCTTCTTTACTCGTGAAAAGAAGACTCATGTTAGACAGAAACTAATGTAAACTTTTATGCACACAATCACAACATTTGTTGCAAATATTCTTAATACATTTTACGCTAAAACTATGCTGTATTAACTTGTCTGATTCGCAAACTGCAACTGATGATCGCGACTCAGTGTGATGCAAGATCGAGCCGGAGAGCAATGAGAATATCGAAGTGGTGAAGACACGCACACAAGCAAGAATCGCATCCGTGTGCATATTCCCATCTCGATACTCTCGTTGCTTTCCAGCTCGATCTTGCATCTGTTTCTCGCGACGCTTTTAACTGATGATTTCAACGCCATACACCCACAAGAATAGGAACTACGAAGCGATGTCCACTCTCAGACGATATAGAAATGTAGGATTTAAATCCGTGCTACATTGACTTTACTGTCGATAGATAGTCTCGAATCAGTACGAATCTGCTTGTACGATTACAAACTATGTGAAAAGCATTTAAAACACTTTCTTGAATTTTGAATCTAAATTACGGAAAATATTGAAATTATATGCTCGATGTTTTACAAGTAGCAAAACTAAAAATCTACGCGCAGTTCGTACTGATTTCACGACTATTGAAGCCATTGAAAAAAT
>QVNW01001248.1:0-26071 GCA_014825475.1 Pseudomyrmex flavicornis | reverse complement strand
CAGGACTTTTCGACTTAGTTTTACTCCTTCTACCTGCCTACGAGAGATGTTAAAGTCATACTGGGACACCCTGTATATATATATATATATATATATATTGTTATATATATATATATTGTTATATGCATATATACGTGTTTGAAAATGAAATTTTAATTTTTTTCTTCCATATAGATTTGCATCACATATATGAAGGATCCCGTATACCCCCCTAACTAATTTTAAAATATTGCGAAAAAAACTCCTCAGTCAGAAGTCAAACCTAGAATCTCCGGCTTTCCGGGCCGTCGCCTTCCCTGTTAGGCCACCGAGGCACTTGGAGCTCATCTCGTAATATTCAGTATATCTATCAAAGAATGATCTGATACTCCTAAACGCTTAATTCGACCAGCGTAAATTTAACAAATTTTATATGTGAACATATATTTATATATGTCATACATATATATACGTATATTTCCGCACAACACCCTGCGAACAGCTCGTATGACCTTATATTTATTCGTAGTTTAGTAACTTTCACGAGCCTTAGAATCTTTATTAATTTGTTAATAATGTTAAATATTAAATTGTAAAATAAGTATACTGTTGTTATCTACAAAATCTATTCTACAAAATAAGTGATATATTATAAAAAAGAAGTGATATATTATAAACTTATGGAGAATTTATAGATCACGTTTTATATTCAAAATACTTCGTATTATGGATCTCACTATGCATGAAACATCGAAACTTTATGTGAAACTGTACACTTATACAAAATCTTACTTTACATTCTAAGCAATCAGGATAAACTTCGTCTCTGTCGTGAAAATTCGAAACTCATATGAGTTTTTTATTTTTATTCCAAAACACCCTATGGTACATATCTATCTACTTCGAAATGTTTCCATCAGAAAACAGGTTTGTACATCAAAGAAAGAATTTGCTGAGCCTAATAAATTTTTTGTTACATCAACAAAACGATTTGTTAGAGAAACTAACAAGTAGCCAGCAAAACTTTATTTTCCGTGATTATTTAAAAGAACATTTACTTATAGCATCCTATATGGAGAAAAAAATTGAAATTTCATTTTCAAACATGTATACAGGGCGTCTGATAACGAATGAATCAACCGAAGTGTGTAAGTAGAAGGAGTAAAACTGAGTCGAAAAGTTCTGAACCATTTTTTTCTATTACATGTAATAAAGGAGTAATTATTGATTAAATCAGGCCAATCAGCGCCGATCTTTAGCCGGGCGCATGTCAGTGAGCCGCGCGCCTAGTGGTGTGCGTGAGCGCTCCGCCGCTACTGACTACGTGCGCCCGGCTAAAGGTCGGCGCTGATTGGACTGATTTACTCAATAATTATTCCTTTATTATATGTAATAGAAAAAAATGGTTCAGAACTTTTCGACTCAGTTTTACTCTTTCTACTTACACACTTCGGTTGATTCATTCGTTATCAGACGTCCTGTACATATGCATACATATATATGTATATAAGTATATTTCTGCACAACATCCTACAAATAGCTCTTATAACCGAATTTCATTTCATTTCTTAGTTTAAAGACTTCAGAGCCCGAAGAATCTTCTTCTTTATTATTAATTCGTTAAGGAAATTTTGTTCCTGGTACATTTTTGCCAAATCTCCTTCAACAGATGCGCGCAAAATAGCGCTCAAAGTTCTTAGTTTGAGAAACACATTCCAGCCAACAAAGGCGAGATCAGTAGACAATCCGGCCAATAAAAGCAAGATAAGTAGACGATCTGGCCAATGAAGACAAGACCAGTGGATGATCCGACAAATATTATATTTTTTTTAACTTTATTAACTGTCAAATTGACAGTTAATGTGCAAGTTGTCAAACAGACAATGATTGAAGCAAAAGCATTTGCAGCAATGTGTACAACAAAACTTTAAAGTTATCTCAAAATTGCTATGCACACAAGTGGACAAATTGTCGTAATCGAAACAGAATTGTACAGACGTAGTAAACAACAATTCTACGAACAGATGTGTAACCTGCCTTATAAAATGTGCACTGAATTAATGGACGAAATATCGAGGAACTGATAATGAGCAAACGTCTGCAACTTAATGTAGTTGTCGCGTTCCCATACTTCACAGTCTACTTCAAGATAATCTGTAATATGGCGTACAAACAATTTGTACATTCGGAAATAGAACACATCTAACGGTTGGATGAATCCAGTTATGTCTTCCGGAATAAGCATTCGCTTAACCGGAATTTCGGGAAACTCCCTGAACCGAAACAAATCATTATCTCTGTTGGAGCTCCAGTGATCAACAAGCAGAAGACATTTCTTGACGTTTGCAGCTTTCAACATTGGCCAGAAAACATTTTGTAAGAACTTTTCCAAATCATTCTTGCCCATTATTGCCGGCTCGAGCTAAAATATTTCCCGGAATGGTTAGAGCATAGTCAGACCTAGTTGGAAAGTGACTACCTTTTGACTTTTCAAGTATAGCGGCGAATAAAGAGCACCAGACATAACGATGGGAAATGTCATGTAACTGTGAGTAGAGGCGTGCGTTGAACTAACATTGTGGTAGATCTGCTTATC
The DNA here is from genome assembly GCA_014825475.1 of Pseudomyrmex flavicornis. Classification (NCBI taxonomy): domain Eukaryota; kingdom Metazoa; phylum Arthropoda; class Insecta; order Hymenoptera; family Formicidae; genus Pseudomyrmex; species Pseudomyrmex flavicornis. The sequence goes on along the minus strand of QVNW01001248.1, from coordinate 23,496 downwards.
GCCTTTTTGTGCGAGTGTCCTGAAGCTGTTCAGTTGCTTGTCAAAGCATGATTGATCCAAGTTGAGGATCTCATGTAGATGATAACCTTTTTTCTCGATCATCTTCTGCATTTCTTCTACAAATTACTCTTCTTCTCTATTTGTTCTGCTGATTTCTTCAGAAATTTTTTCCTACCTTGTGTGTGAAGAAGCGAAACACAATGCGATACCTTTGTTTGAAGTTAAAAAGCCATTTGTCAGAAAATTTGAATTTTAGTCCTGGTTTGTTAGATCGCCAAATTGTCCATCGACGAAGACATCGATCGGTTATTATATGGTGATGGTCGCGTTTCTCTCGAAATTTAGTGTACACATTTTTGTTGATCTCTCTAATAGTCCACTCTTTTTCCTCTTTGATTCGCTCAACGGCGCAAATTGCAGCACTGTTTGTCGATGTAACTATACTTCTTGAATACCAATTCCGGTTTTCGTTTTTTGAAAAATTTATTGTTATCAATGATAGTCGGTTCATCATTGACTCTGTCTTGGTACATCCAGTATTTATAAGCATTTAAAAAAGCTGTTCTCGAGTAATAGAAGCTGCATTCTAGCGTGGCTTCTTTTCTGATAATTCTGAAACGTAGTTCTCATCCGAATCGTCTAATTTATTTGACGGAATTCCAAATCTTCGTCAACGTCATCAGAGTGGTCAATATCTAAAATGTCGTACCTGTCTAACATTAATTCCTGATCATTAAGCTGTTGGCTTATCTGATCACACATCATTATTTCGTGAACGGTGAAGCGAGACTCTGAATTAAACAGTAATTAAGCGTGGATTATCAGAACGCAAAGTAGACATGATACAAACTTATATTGTATGAAACAAATCATACAACAGATCAAGAAATACAATCTATGAAGAGAAAGTTATCGATGACACGGACAAAGAAGATCAGAAGGACATCAGTGCTCAGAAAAAACGCGGTTGATCACGGTCGAACATCATAGTAGGATATTTAAAGGGACTTTGAAACACCGACCTTCTAACACCGACCTTCCAAGTATGTTGGAAATGCGGGAAAGAGTGAGAGAGACAGCGACATACGTTGTCCTTGTCTACGAGCGGTGCTCAACCTTGTCTACAACGAAGATGTTTTAGACGGAGTAAAGTGTGTGGGTAAAAGAGAGAAAATATGTGTGTGTGTGTGTGTGTGCGTCATGAGCGCAGTGCAAGTGCAACGGTAATAAGACGGGGCGGAAGTGATAATGCGGCGGAGGCAGAGACGTGGCGTCGGCGGAGCCCGTGTTATCAGCGGGGACCGTTGATCGTCAATAGACGGCGAGCAGTAAAATTGGAGCGTGCGTGAGCGAGACCGCACGCTGTGTGTAGAAATTGCGAGCAGGTAAGTGGTAAATAGTTATTAATAAACAATGGACGGATGACCAGGAGCGTACGCGTGAGTCGAAACTCCGCGGGGTCTCTTTGAGTGTGTTCGCACTCGCCCTCGACTTTGACGTCGAGCGTCTCGCGCACGTGCGGCGCGGTAGCTTAAGATCACGTGAGATACTGGCCTAGTTTACACCGTATAACTTTTTGGTACGCGAACCAAAATAATGCGCACCAAACGTTTAATTTGACTGCGTTTACATCAAGTGGAGTAAATTTGTAAAAAGTACTTATAAAGTTCAAATAAAGTACACAGTAATACACATAGAGAAAAAAATACATAACGAGCAAAACATTATAAAGTATCTATATTATTGAACATTATAAAAAAATCATCAAGATTGTCGAAAAAAAATAATTACGACTATAGTTTTCTATAGATGACGTGCCTTAAAGATAAAGCTAGAAAGATTAAGTCTCTTGGAAAGAAACGAGATGCTACTGAGTTTTAAGTTTTTTTAATTTTAATTTTATTTGTTCTGCTGTCTTCAAATATCCTCTTTGTTCCATTTCTAGAACAAATATGCAAAAAATTTCTATATGTTTGTTTTTTTCTATCTATGGCTAGAATTTGTTTTTCAATACATAACTCTAAAAAAGTGCGAGTTTCTTGCTCTGTCCAATTTTGTCCTTTTTTGCACATGTTATTATAATTATTTATTTCTTTTATATTTTTATCTCTCATTACACTCTTTATTGAACTGGCCTACTTTATTGAAAAAATAATTTAACTACCGCTCATACCATTTAAGAATATAATCCTAACTAACTCTACCTTTACTAACGTTTTTGATTGTGTAAGATTATTCTGTAAGGATATCGAGAATATAGATAATCTTAAGTTCGCGCGAGCGAACAGGTAAACATGTTTTGTTAGCCAGGCTGATTGCGTCGGCCAATCGCTTTGCGACATGTGTGTGAAAGCGGGCATATATCGCTTTATGCGAGCTTACATGCAAAGTGAAAAACGTTTGGCTGAAGAGAGTCGATCCGGAGACTAAACGAAAAACAAGTAGACACCGTGTTATCTATCCGTTAGGAGTTTCACGTCGCTTGCGATACTGCACCGTTTCTTATCTATTATTATAATTCTATTCTATTTCTTGCTTAATCTTGTTTATAATAAAAAAATATTAAATTTTTACTTTTTTTTAAATTAATCAAAGTGTTACGACTTGCAATCCTGGCTATTCCTTACAATTAGTACATAGTTTATAAATTAATCAGTGTTTACACCATTACTGTGCTTAATACGCGTATCATTTTGACTGATACGCGTGAAGAAAGCGTATCGTACCAGCTTAATATGGCATCGTTTACATCATTAATACCAAGCTGATTTAGTACGAATATGGTACTTGATACGCGTATTAAGCGATCGGTGTAAACTAGGCCAAAGAGACGACGTCGATGTTGATATTGTTGCGGTTGTTAAATCGTCTTTCTTGCGATTGTTGTATGATTATGGTTTGGGGGGGTGAGAAGAAGTGCGACGCGTTTTCGTTGCATCTTCTGTCATCGCTGTAAATAGAATGGCGATAAAAAACCGTAGAGCTAAAAATAACAACACAAAAACATTTCAAGGTCACGCGGAAGCAGCGGGAAAATTCCCCACGATGTCATCGCCAAAAAGACGAGCGATTGCGAAACTAATGGGCGGGGAAAACCTCAACCGCGCACGCGTTTCCCATATCTAGAAATAGCGTCATCGCCAACCGGAAGCGACGTTATGACAATAAGAGAACAACATTGATAACAATTAGCTGCATCGAGAAAGAATAATGTACGTTGCAATAGTAAGAAGGAGTGAGAAAGAAAGAACACTCTCGAATGAATAAAGAATACACATAAAATATACATTTATTTGGTTAATATGCAGTTATACGGACCATCTTCCGATCTCAACAAGTTTGACATATGTTATCAAGATCACTTCTTTGAATAATAATATGAGGTTTTAGCCGTCGGTTCGTAAAACAGTTATTAACAAAAAACGTAATGAAGAATATTTCTGTCATGCCGACGCTTCACTCTTTTTTACTTGTCTACACTGAAATGATCTTGTAGTATTTCCCTTGTAACAATTAACTACTATGCCTTGTTGATATTGTTTACTACTTTCGAAATATTCTACGAAGACTACTCTACGAAGTCACTACGAGAAAAGTTGTTATACAGTAAACATCTGACATAAATTAGAAAATGAAATTGTACGAATTTTTCGTTTTAACAACGAAATATGACGAGAGTAAGTACTTTGCATAATTTAACAAAGTTGAAAATTTAATCAATTATATAAATCTGTGAAACCTCGCTTTTCGTGGAAAGTATATGCGTAGAACAATGTGTTCCGCCCCCCCTTTCCTCTATGTGGAAAGTAACTTTCAACACAAAGCGAGTTTCAATTCAAACCAATGTGTCTAGTTTTTTGGATAGTAGAGCTTCCCTGTAAGGGAGGCAGAACACACTGTTTCTACACATACACTTTCCACGAGAAGCGAGATTCTACATCGATTCCTCCCCTCCTCTGCTCGCGCGTATCCCATAAGAATTGTTACACGTTATAAAATTGCATTACACTTTTCGCTAATAACTTTCTAATAAACAACGACGGCTAAAACCTTCATATTATTCAGGTAACCTTGATAAAAATGTCAAAATTTTTGAGATCGGAAAGTGGTCCGTATAACTGTATATTTACCAGGTGCAACGTCGAAGCATACAGCTAACAGTTCGCAATCAACTATATCGTTTACATCGAAGTCGCCGCTTCGCGAGACACCGGCAGCCAGGCTGGCCGAGTCCGAAGTGTCGGAAGCAATCGCGAGATATCGCATCAATCTCTCTCTCACGCGAACGATAACGTCGTCCAACTAGGCGACGATGCACGCTATGCACAGTCTACCAGTTTGCGACACTGAGTGTTGGCACCTTTGATGTAGAAGGGACAAAGTCACGTGACTGTCGTCATTTTGAGAATTGTACACGCGCTTACATTTGAATGTATGTGAAAATTATGAAAATGAGTATTATAAGCGTTTTCTAACAAAAGACAACAAATGTTTGCTCAGAAATATTGTTGCAATTTTTCATTGCACAAGAATATCTATCTCTTTTCTTCATTGATAACACAGGCCTGCAAATTTAAGGTGTTAAAATTGATTGAAAATTGATGGTGGTTTCTTACGTAATTTTGTGCACTGAACGCGAATCTGGTCTCAGAAATTACCTATCAAACAATTAAAAATGTTTAAAATAATGTGGTTTCTCTGTAATATTTTTATGAATACAGCAAAAATCGTCATTTTTGGGCTATCTTATCCCATTTATCTCAAAAACTTGACGTAATAGGCAATTTCTGAAGCCAGATTAGTGTTCAAAGCACAAAATTACGTAAGAAAATACCTTTAGTTCTCAAACAAAACAGATCTGTGTAATAGTAATATTGTTCTAAAAACTATTTTATATTTATAATTATCACTTTCACAAGAATAACAATAAGTTTTTATTATTTGTTTGATATTACTATTTATTCGTAATTGACACGTTGCGTTCCACTCACTGATATGTTATTTTATAAACAAGGTCATAAGAGCTAGGGCGCAGCCATCTTCTCTGTGGTACAAACTGACGCATGCGTTTTGACAATTTGTCTCTTCAAAAAAAGTGGTGTGTCGCAACTAGTATAGTTATACTGTGGCTATGCAATGTTTGAGATTGTATAGATCGTTCACCGATTGCGCGGACAGTACAATACGACAGATAGTCGTAACCAATCGCAGGATTTTCGCGTTGTTGATTATACTGAACGATATCACCAGACGATAATCGGTGATGGGGCGTCGCTCTGTCCCGTCAAATAAGACGTGATGATACGTTCGTGTTCCAGCAGCGTTTTTCACATTCCGGGTGAAAGTAACAACTCGTTTCCATTGTTGTCATCCAGAGCCTTATCAACAGTAAGCGCATCCATAGACGGTGGGATACCGATACCAAGTTCCAGATACTTGTATTTAGTTTTGGTCAAAACGTATTTGCGGCTCAGTATCCTTGTACGGCGTGTCGCCGCGCATTGCAAAGCCGACGGGTTGCTGAAAGCCATCGCTCTGTCTGAGGAGACAAACACAAATGAAATATATATAAATAATAGCAAAACTGATCAATGCGAAAAATAGAAAACGTATGTGACACACAAATGGTAAAATAGCAAAGAGCGCGTATACCTACCCGTATGAACGTTTTCTCTTTGTACTTGCAACACTGTTGAGTGAAGAAGCGCATTGAGAATCAGCGGACGATTGTTGTTACTGTTTCCTCCAGGAAACTACGGAACGATACATCATTGAATCGTGTAGAGATAGATGAGAAGGAGCGACGACGCGTAGAGCGCAAATCGTTAGGTGAGACTGATTGCGTGCGATGACTATGAAATGATGTAAACTTTAAATATATATAGAAAAATGGTCCCTCTTTTCTCTTGTTCTGTACGCTATATGCGACAGCATGTTGTGCGCCTAGTCGTTGGAAAAGAGACTGTTGCCGTCGAGATACTATCGATGGTAGTTCCAATAAAAGCGTCGTCGTGGGGCATATAACATCAATTATAGGTCGATCTAAATCTCCCACTTGCTTTGATGTTGCCGATGAATTTGTTGAACGCGTGTCAAATCTACGCGATTTGACGAAGTACAAATTGCCATCTTTGTGGCAAAAAGCAAAAGTTATTCCAGATGGTATTCCTGGAAATGTATACTGAAGCTTGCTGTATTCTTTAATAGCCATGTGACAATCGTCGATCTCCACCACGGTGTTATTGTTATAAACAACATAGGTGCGTTCTCTATGAGTGTTCAATACAGCATTTATTTCAGCACCGCGGGAAAGTCCGATATTGGTGAAACTGCGTGGCCAACCTGAATGCAGTTGGAAGCTAGGATAGATGATCAAGTGATCACACGATTCTGGACGACGAGCACGAGATCTCCGGATGGTCGTCCTCGATCTCGAGTCGCGGGTGTTAAAGGAGAGGGCGCTGCATTTGCGATAATGCTTATAATATCAGAACATTACTTCAAATGTATATTAATAGGAAATGCGTTCAATTTTACGTCCATATAATACAACAATAAATACAAGCAAGTGAAGATTGCCCAATTTCTATGATCAAACGCATACAGGAACAAAGAAAACCGCTAGACAACTGCAACGGTAGAAACGCCGAAGGTCTAGTCGTCGCGACTGATTATAACGGAAAAAAATGTTACAAAAATATAACAAATGCGACGCAGTGTCTGAAACGCTATAAAGAAAAAATTTTATTAATATCTCTCTAAGCGGTCGTTTAATCGCAATAAAAATAGTGCAATGAGCACCTGACTCTATAATCACGTAGGGAAATCGCGGAAATTTCGTATACTTACGTATGTGTAATAATAAAATTATGAACGACAGGCAGTTATAAAAGTATACTGCGCAACAAGTCCAGGAAAACCGAAATGATAGTTCCACAAATAGCTCCGAAAGACAGTTCATATCACGAATTGTCAAAATTAATGTGAAAATTGTGGATAGATAAGCATCCAGTGCAACAATATATAAAAAAGTCGAGTCTCTCTAGGAGGTATACAAACAGTAGTGTGATAAAAACGATAGTAACATGGATGTGGATATCGTGGATCGAATTATAGGAGCTATTGCTGCTTTGCAAGTGGAAGCGGAGAGGCTCGCCTTAGTTGTACGACAAGTCGATCAGAATATCGACGCCCTACGAGCAGCGCCGTTCCATGTGAACTGGGATACGATGGAGGAGGCGCACTTATTGCAACATTTGTAAGTACAACAGCGTGGACTATAATTGTGTAAAACAATAATATAATGTATGTCGTTGTACACAACAGATGAAATATACACTTGGGCATTCAGGTTACTGCGGATTCAGTACGCGAGGTGACACACAATGCGGAAGTGTCCGTGCAAGAATCCAGTTGGCTGTTGCAAGCTGTAAGACAGATCGCAACGTGTTGGCGGTAGATCGCAGTGACAAAACGCCTCCACCGAACTCGTTGCGTTCGACATCGTCGGTTGTTCGAATGCGACTGACCGCTCTAAACGGACAACACTGGTCAACGGATTGTACTCAACAATGCGATGTATTATCAGACAATATGCGGTTGTGTCAGCAAGTACATTCTCCTTGTTGAATTCAAAGCAAAGCGACAGTGTCGCTTTTGACCGTTTCGTTCTGGCGCAATCTATGACCATAAGCGAATCGCAATAGATAAACTTGTCCAATGTCAGAAGCGCCTCGTCCTCATCGCGTCGATAGTACGATCTTCGAAATTTGACGTACGATCTTCAAAATTTGACGTACATGTCGTACAAAACGGCGTATCGGTCCTTCGCGAAATCTAAATTCAGGTCGTCGTAAGGATAGAACTTTGAATTCAGAAACAATTTTTACGTTGGATAGATTGCAATGATCGAAGCGCGTGCAATCTTGGCTAGCAGCATTCTTTCGACCGGTGTGTTCTTTCTGTAATGTGAAAACGTAGCGCGGTTTTTCCAGGTGTATAGCTGCTTTTACAGCCCACGAGTGAGATGTTGTGCTTTGTACCAACGGATATTCGTACAGATCCCACGAGTGAAAACCCATAGATAGAAATCGACCGCTCTCAAAAGTTCATAGCAGCTTTAATTTGTTTACATCGTTCAACACAACGTGCGGCATTCGCCATTGTACCTTGTGCAGTTCTACAGTTGGTCCGTTGTTGGCTGAAGTGATAACGCTGTTGTTGTCGTTGCGCGATCGTATCAGAATTAGTTCGTGTTGCGCGTTGATTACCACGTGTTTGCAGTCCTCGCAGAAACTCAGCAACGTACGAAAAAGTACACAGAAATTAAATTCGCCAATTTCCTTAGGGATCGACAAGTTCCATCCAGCGTGTCGCAAAACAATACCTGTGTCACTGGTCAGAGACAAGTAGTTCTTTAACGTGCTCTAACTCCGGGATTGCGATTTTGATCGATTTCTACACCATTAAGCTCATATCTGATTTCATCGAACATAAACGTCACGCAATTGTTTGTTAACGCAAATACCGCGCCGCTTCCTTCCACAGCGACAGTTTGAACTGTAAATTTTCCCTCAATGTACAGATAATTGTCGTACGGCAGAGTGTACATATCCTGTTGTTGAATGGCGTATCTCGTCGCTGTGACCAAACGACGTATTGGCGTACGGATTATACGTGGGTTTTGATTTTGACGATTCGATCGTCGAACATCGATTCACTATTGACACTGACAATGAGTATGTCGTTCGTCAGCATCACCGTTTTCGTGCCCACTCGTTTTAACTATGTAACCCAATGAGCGCAAAAACGCTGCGTTCCGCGCGGTCAACGAACTCTGTTTGTCGCGCACCAGCGCGACGACGTTGCGTAACTGGAACGTCTGTGCGTAGCGCGTTCGCTCGACGTGGTGACGACGAGTATAGTTTGTGTGTCCTCGTTGTGTCACTTCTCACTGTTTACTGACGTCGTAGTTGTGGTTATTTACGTCTCTTCCGTATAAGCAAATGCACGTTATCACCTCGCCGCGAAAATCGATCAATCGACTGTTCTGATATATTATACTCACCGTAATCTTTCTTGCGATGGGAGATAAATGATCTGATTACCAAGAGATAAATGATCTGACGCGGCAATTGTATCCGACAATTTATATCCCGGTGGCACGTTTGGAGCGAATTCGTATATTGTATGTACAGGATGCTAGTTGTTGTACGCTCCCGCGGTAATGTTGCATTCAACGCGAATTACGTTCACATTCATGATGTTTACCGGTTCGTCGGACGCATACTATCGATTCGATTACAAAATGCGCGACGACAAGAAACCGAGAAGCGCGTCGATGTGGTTAGGTCTGGCGAAGTTTATTCAATAAATGCATTTGATTTCGCTTCGCATGGGTATTGTCGTTGGCGCGTAGTACAATGCGCTCTTGCCATCCTCATCGTCATTGTTAACATTAATCCTCGTTGTACCATCTTGTCGACGTTTGCGGAGTATAGCGGCATTCAGAAAACGATTAAGGGCGCGCAATTCGTATACGATCCCTCTGAAATGGTCACCGTTTCGTCATTCTCGTCAAAATAGAATTTATTATTCGTCGAGTCGATGTTCGGTATTATGTTGTACGATTCGAAATCCGTGAGACTGAGTTCGTAAACACCGTCGCTCAAATCAATAGATAGATAATAACTTACGGCGAGAACGCTGCTTCTACCATTCAGCGTGAGTGTGATCGACATTATTGTTGCACTCTAGCGATCGTTTACCAATTAAGATTCTCCAGAAAACGCAGACACAATTGACCGCAGATGCTCTGATTGTACGTCTGATACGGATAATTGTATGCAATCGATACGTTGGTTCTTAGATAGCGTTCGAGTTCTAGCGGCGGACGCAAGTTGCCGAAATAGATCGCGTTTTGTCTTCTCTTGATGTAAGCTACTCAATGCGCATCCGGCCCGAGCGCGTCAAGATTTACAATACCGCACTCGTTTGCGCGTACGCGAGCGGGTAATGCGTCGCGCATAAATACACTCCTGAAAACCGGTATGCGAAGTCGTCTAGCCAGCATGTCAAGTTGTATGTTTGTAGTGACACCGGACGGTAGAGCGACATCTAACGCATGCGAGCGCAATGTTTTTTTTTTTTGTTTTACCACGGGTGCTTCTGCGTAATCCTCCTTCGGATGAACTGCGTTTGTATGAGGCGCGAGATACAATCCGCGATCTATCAAAACGCGATTGTGTCGTTGCAGTTCTTCCAATTGTCGCGCAGCAGCTCTCCGATTGCCTACAGCTTTAGTCACACCGGCCGCTCCATCAATCAACGATCCGATGGTTCCGAATACCGGTAATAGCGGTAATAAACCGCCGCATTTTGCTGTTGGTAATATTCTCTTCTTTCTTTTTTGTTGTTGCTGCTGCTGTCTTCCTTTTTCCAACTGTTCTTTGTCTCGTTGCACCCGTATCAAGCTTCATCTTGGCCTTCATAGTTGCTTAAACAGCTATCGCGACGACTTTTTCACCTAGAGTAGAATCGCCAGCTGTTATGCGTTTGTGCGCTCTTGCAACTAGCCAACGATCGGCGTCATAACGCAAGATCGGAGTTTCGCGAATACGCGATTTTGTGCTCGCGACACGCGGCATCCACGGATTTACACCGCGATCACCTCGCGCCAAGTATTCCGCGAGCTTTGTGCCGAGTCCGCAAAATTGATATTCCGGTATGTGCAGCTCAAATGGTAATGCGTTTATAGCTCTATTCAATAGACTTGCACCGTGTGCGAAATGCATTCGACGCAATCGCTATTTACACGCGCATTTACACAATCGTCAGTGCACGCGCGATCCTGTTGCACGATGCTCGTCGTTGCGATTGTTTGATCGACAAATTGACGATTGTTCAAAACGGTCGAGATCGCGACGACGAGAGCGCTACGAGTATGCGCGTTTATTATTCAGACAATATGCGTTTCGTTCAACCATTGGCAATACGATTGTCCAAACATCGATGGACAGACTCGTCGACGGAAAAAGGACGCGCTGCGGGCGACATGGTCTTCTTCTACCGAATATCATACGTGCTATTGTTTGCGGACCGTTCAACTGCGTCAAAACGAACGTTCTGTTCAGTTTGTTTTCGCACGGTGTGCGATTTAAAAACGTATATGTGCATTCAAAATCTCTGCAGCAACTAAAGTATTGCTATTTGGAGCGACTGTTGGGATTGATTGATGAAATAGGTTATTTTACTGTTACGTTTTGAGCCTATGATTACGGTCTGGCTTTAATAGTGATACGCAACAGACACACATTGACACATTCGTGTATTCTATCCCGACACACTGACACAAAGAAGGAAGTCGAGATGCGCGGCAGTCGAGCAAAGCAGTTCGATAACGCAGACAGGCCAACGGGATTTCCCGATTTTACTCTGTCTAACGTATTCTCACTCGTCGGTTCCCTTTTAGGTCTAAAACGCGAGTCTCAATTACCAGGAACGAGACCAGGCGATCTATGAGAGATTGAGGAAATGAACGGGGTTTTGTAGTATTAGACGATAGTTCAAAGAATTAAATTGATTGAAGGTGATTTTCTCTAGCAAAATGTAATCATAGTCTTTTATTGATAATGATAACTTGTTACTAATTAATTAAAATTAATCGAGAAGACAATTAACCGCATTCGCTTTTGTCTAACAATCTGATTAAATTCCGCATTCGATTAAAATCTGACGCATTCTTGTTTAATAAAATCTTTACAAGAAGGAAGAATCTGATTCTATTAGCACATTTTTAATCATGTGATTAAAGAAATTTGGATTTCTTCAAGTGAGAAGTTTCGAGTGATGTTTACAGTAAAAGTGTTATTCTTTAAATTACTGTTTAGGCATAAGTGTTAGTAGTCAGTTTGTTTCGATAGATCGTAAAAGAATTGTCAAATGGATACGAAGGACTATCCTAAGAGCGACGGCGCAAGATTTCTCACTTCGTTACTCGAAATACGAGTTACAGATCAAGATCGGAGATTGATTTAATCATTTCAATTATTCGTCAAGGAATTTACCAAAGAATTATGAAACATTAAAAAGTATTGTCCAAACAATAAAATTAAATAACTCTGATAATATTAATTATGAAAGTCGTTGATCTTGAAAGTAGCTCATTCTTACATTAAAATTTTATGTGCATATGTGTACATCTCTGAATAACTTATGACTTGATAGAGCGAAGAGTTTGTGCCGCTGGTGATGTTTGCTATGAAGACCTCGCTTGGTCCTTTGCAAAATGGATTTTCGCTCGTCGATTGCTCTTGCAGGTGTGGTTGATCTCGACTCGCGGACTCGAAAAACTCGAACGATGAGATCAAATTTGTAAGTTGAAAAAGAGCTAATGCAAAGACTATACGACTAACTCTAAAGACTGTCAGAAGAAGATGCTCGGAGAACTGCGCTCCAGACCCAGAGTTTTTGATCGAGGATTAGGGAATGGAGATTCTTTGATCTCTATCATTTGATTTGTTTTTAATTATCCCCTCTTTGACCTCTGCCGAATTATCGATCTTTCATTCGTGGATCTGCTGGAGGCGAGCAACTCCACCCGCGTTCGATTTCCGGATCGATAGAGCTATTGATTGTTTAGATTTAGGTATCGGCGCGTGTCTCATCTTGCTTACATTAATATGACATGTTTATTATCGTGCAACGGTTTTTGCCTCTCGAATTTTATGGCGGTCCCTTTGAAGCAGCAAGGGCTATGGCGAGCACGTGATCCGTGGATGAGAGAGTTCATTGTCCATTATTTCTTTCGTGAGTGCGATCAGATTTGTTTATGCGATTCGGTCTTCTTGGCTTGGATTGTTTATAATCGGAGATTTGATTCGGGTCAATAGAGTCATTTATTTAATCTCGCCAAGCTCTCGTCCGGGCGCTAGATAAAATTATTTCTTAAAAAAAGACAATTTTATTTTATATATAGCGCGAATTACGCTACATTTTAAGAACTACGTAAAGTTAATTATTATTCGTTGCAAATAGAAAGGGACCGTGGAGTTCAGAACATAACATTACATTTGCGAACAACTGTGACGTTGTGTCTACAAACGAGGCTTTGCCTAATTCGGTATTTGTTCGACGATGTGGTCTGCGACAAACAGGACGCAATACGGGAATACTTTGCCATAGGTCGACATTTGAATGTCGATTTCTTCTATATTTGTCAAACCTACATCAAGATTACAAAGCATCTGATTCGCGACAATGCGAATCTGTTGATTTTATTTTGACAAGATGGCACGAATCTCAGACACGTACAACGATCACGTCAATACCAATATGTCTTATAACGATTTCTCAGACTTGTGTCGTGTGTGCTGGCAACGTAAATACGACTTTGTTGTGATAGACAAGGACAGCCCAATGCGGCAGACGCGAGTTTGACGTGCCGTAGACAACGTTAGTCGCACACAACAACGCAGCAAGTTGACCGCTGACATCGACACGCGAGAACGTTTGGTTAAAAAGATAGCTAGAACGCGCGATTTAATACGCAAAAAGCATAGATCTCTTAAAACAGGACGTATGGAAGATGAGCTCGCTCTCGAAAGACATTTCATACAAATTGTCAAGTCGTTGCAAGAGTTCGTGGAGCGTACGGGACCTACAGGAGGGGAAGATCGCGGACGTTATATGGTGGAGATAAAGAGAAAATTCGAAGATGGTGGGTTGGCGGCTGTGAGACCGACACCGTTGAAACCGAAGAGACGACGACGATCGGATGCCGCACTATTGAAGACAATATCCGCTTTAGCGGGAAATGACGAGGCCATTCCGACGCTAGAGCCACCAGCGTCACCCACTCTACTCGAGCGCTCGATCAACGAACTCGTGCGAACAAGCAGCAGTAGACGAAAAACGTTGCTCCAGCGTTTGGGACCACTGGGTTGCAAATATATCGGTGCTTTGCTGAGCGGCGAAAGATCGAAAACCATGACACCACGTTCGAAGTGTACTTTGGCAAAGATGGTACAATGCTCGGCAACAAGAGCTTCGATACTGGTACCGACGATTCCGTCATTGTGGACGGTGTGAGATACGGGTACACCGGGTCTGTACGAATTGATATTCATGAAGCAGCCAGACAGTACCGCGTACATCGAGAGTGACAAACGAGTGCATCGAGATCTGTTGATAGCGACTAGCTCGCACAGACGAGATCATTAGCCTAAGACTCCTGTGAAGAGCAACAAAGGTTACAAGTACAGCATGTTATGCACCGTTGTTCAATACTCAAAAGACGGGCAAAGGACTGCGTTGACCGCTATGAAGGTGACGAATAACGCTATAGATTACTGGTGGATCGTTTCAGATTGTTGGAAGCTTCTCGTCGAGCAAGCAACGACTCGCACAACAATGAGTTCCTGTCGATCGTCGAGGAACTTCGCGAGGCGGGATTAATTATAAATTGAACATTCACGACGACAGTTGCGTTTGAGCTGCGAAACGAGGCGTTTGTGTGTGCGTGCTAAGTGTGAACAAGTTCGATTCTCCGTTAGAACGTCGCGGCAGCATTTACGACGACAACAACGACAACGATCGTTTCAGAAGTGACAATTGGCGCAATTATGTGCGAGACAATGCTCTTTGCCTCTCCGCATCATCGTGATCCGAATATGATGCGAAGGAGCGCGCAATACGTTGTTTGACAAAACCGCGAGATAGCTTCGACGCGGTTACTAAGAGTTACGTAAACGACGCTCTCGAGAATGCGCAAGAGAGTCTGTTGAAGTCGCGTCGCGTCGCGTCGCGTTCGATGCTACCATCGTTGTACGAACAAACGTGGACGCGCTTGCGGAGAGCACAGAAAGTTCTTTGGTACAAGTGGAGAAAAGCGTGGATAATCTGCAAACTAACATCGCAACTATATTGTCGCGCGCGCGAGCAACGAACGAGCGATTATTGAGTTTGGAGAAGCGGTTCGTCGATCAGCGCGAGTTTGACGATTAGAAGAAATACACGGAGAACTTGCGCACACAACTGAGCAAATCGATCGAGGCTCTGCAAACATGTATAAGAGATTGACAGAGCTGAAGACGAGACCACAGGATGTAGATCCGAGCAAGGTCGAAGAAAAGAGCAAGAATCTGAATTAATTTTGCATAGAAGTACGCGAAGCAATTGATTATCTGCGAATGCGCGCGGGGAGACCTGGAGGATGCACACGTGGAACTGAAAAAGATGGTTGAGCCTCTGCAAACGCACGTGAACGAGTTGATAAATAGCGTTGTTATGACTCCTGTTCAATTCTATGTCCATACGCAAATCGCTGAATTGCAAGATATGTTATTGAACAAATCAATTAGACAAATATTCTATCAACGAAGTGAACTTTGATGTCAGCGAAAGAACGTGCGAAAATCGAAGAACAGACAAACGCAAACACCAACAACAACAACGTCATGAGCTTAGAGAAAAAAGAATTTGTGAAAGAGTTGCACGCAAGACCCGCACGACACATATTTCCACGTCGACGAGTCATTGTCCAAGGTTACGATGTAGCAGGCCGATGTGGTTGAGATGCGTCCATACGTTTGTCAGAACAAAGGACACAATTATATTTTCACCGTAATCGACGTGTTGAGCAACTACGCGTGGGCGTTACCACTGAAAAACAAGAGCGGCAAGGAGGTTGCTGGAGCGTTCGCGAAGATCTTTCGAGACGACAATCGTCGCGTCGTCCGGCGAATCTGCAGACTGATTGAGCAAAGGAGTTCTACAACGCGAATGTACAGAATCTGATGCATCGTCACAGTGACAATCACTACTCTACTTATTCCGTTATGAAAGCGTCAGTGGTTGAACGTTTCGCACGCTCAAGAACAACATGTGGAAGATGTTTACTCTCAACGGAACGTACCGCTGGTTAGATGATCTGCAGCGTTTCGTTGCGGAGTACAATGCGCGGAAGCATCGCACCATCGGCGCGCGACCAATTGACGTTACGCCGACGACGAGCGAGCAACTTCTGCGTACGATGTACAATCGCGTCAAGATCGTTGCATCTGCGCGATTCAAAGTAGGCGATTCGGCGATCCGGTGATGCGTGAGCAAGTATAAGACAGTTTTCGCAAAAGGTTACACGCCTACTTGGACCGAAGTGTTCCGCGTGAAGAAAATGCAACATACATCGCTCGCGACGTATTTGCTCAAAGATTATCGCGGCGAACTTAGCCAGCGTATTTTACGAACACGAGTTACACGCGGTTAAACATCCAGACGTGTATCTCGTGGAAAAAGTGCTGCATCGTCGAGGCAACAAAGTGCTAGTCAAATGGTTAACAATAAGACTAAACAATTCTCACAATTCGTGAATAGATAGGAAACATGTTGTTTAGTACTATTGTGTTATGTGTTTTTTCTTTATTCTGTATTGTTACATTCTATTGCTTATATATTATGTATATTATATTATGTATATTTGTTATATGCATACTGTCTTCCAATCTGTAAACATACTAATAGAACCATATGTAACATAGACCTGAGTGTATTTCTATCTCTTACAATGTCAACCTAATTTTAGTTGATATGTTGTTGGACATCGTTCGGAATATTGTAATGCCCACGATAATGTTTCTGTGGACTCGTTAATAACGTAGCGTTTTTCGTCTCGCAGGCTCAGCGCTAGCTTGCGCTCCGACACAGTAAATACCTCGTGCAGCCGCGATCGTATGCACAACTGCTGACGCGTTTGCTCCACCGCGTTTCACAAACACTGGATGTAATCGTCGAAGGTTATGGTTCTCGTAACAACACTCATTTTTACACCTTTTGCTTTCTTTGTGTCCTTGCTGTTGTCTACTCGAGTCGCGTACATCTTCGCGCGCAATCCTACAAACTCCGTCATAACGACGCCATTGTTCTCTCACTCATGTCGAAGCGGCGCGCTTCATGTCTTTGTACACATCCTCGCAATTTGTTTGGTAAATCAAACTGTCGGTATCGGTATAGAGAATTCTGCACATGTCGCCGTACAACGGCGCCATATAATCGTAGTGGAATTTGTACAGACGAGTCTTGGATATGTCGAGTATGCACTGCAACACTTTTCGTTCGACTGGTAATGTCATGCGCTGCTCCGCTCAAAACGAGATATCTCGGGGCACGGGCGAAGTTCGCGCGGTACTATAGGCCGCTACAGGATAGAAAAAGACGAGAGCGTCCCGTTTGCCCACGTTGATATTGCCCACGTCCCGATTGTCTACGTTGATATTGCTCACGTTGCGATTGACCACGAGTCACTTTTGCCCACGTTGCGATTGCCCACGAGTCATTTTTGCCCACGATGCGATTGACCACGAGTCATTTTTGTCCACGTTGCGATTAACCACGAGTTACTTGTCCAAATGCATCGTGTCTAATTGAACCATGTCTAAGATTCTGTGTCTATGTGCAATGTATCTAATTGCAACATGTCCAATTGAACGGTGTCAAAGTGAAGGCCACTCAAATCTATTTACCTACATGCGTACATATTTTTTTACTCATCTGTCGCATATGTATTTCGCCGTCTTCTTCTTGGTCAACGACTAACTTACTAAGCGCGACAAATTCTTTATCCAAAAAGTCCCACACGCTTGTCACGTGTATCCGACGTGTTTGTTCCTCTTGTTCAATGTGAGATGCAACGGCACGTATCTATTTCCTTAGTCGGCTGCTGTTCACACATTTATGGACACATCGTTGTTGCGTTCGAAACGCGCAATTTGATGCAGTGTCATAGAAAACTCTATTCCTCAAAGATTCAACACAGTCGCGGGATAATTCGATTGTCATTGAGAATTCGTCGCACTCGGATACAACACGGCAATCACCGCCCACACAAAACATGCATTGTCGTGCGAATGTACGTTCATTATCGCGTGTTTGAGCTGAACCGCGTACGATAGTGGAATATCCCGCGTGCATAGGATAATGTTTGTTTACATTTACCGTTAGATTCAGTATCTGAGACAATGCCCAGCCGCTATCGCGTTTCTGAAACTCTTCCAAAGCGGTTAGTATTGGTCCAACAACGTCTTTATTGTACCACTCGCGCAAATTCGTCGTGCTATAGAGTTCGCGACTGCGCGTATTGAAAGATTTTACACTCGTCTATGTACCTGCGACAAACTGAGCATTGAATACAGTATTCACTTTCACGCTCGCGTGTCTCGCAATCGCTCGAGCGTTCTAGCATCGTGTCCCTTGCCTCTTCAAGAAATGCGCGAAATTCGATAAACGTTTTGTTCACAACGACACTGGTTATTATTTGATTTTTAAACGCTATTTCCACTTCCATCCATGAGAGCTGTGTATTCACGTTGCCCGCATCTACATAGATAGAACGTTCGCGTAGTCACAACACGCAGTCTCTCCAATCGCACGATTTGAGCTACGTAAGAATTCATCGCGCCGGTGGCTATTCGCGGACGTTTTCTTTGACACTCCTCTCTCAACATTTCCAGGCGCGCGTTGCACTGTTCCTCCCAAGCAACATAAGCGTTTAACGTGTCAACGCGCGCGACTTCTTCTAAATGTTCTTGCACACTCATGTTGGCACTGCACTTATTTGTATTTTTCTCTCTAATAAAACGAAACCTTTAGCGCACAAATGTTCACGTTTCTATGTAAATATACTCGGGTTGTACAGATTCGGCGCACACAGTCTACGTGTTTTTATCTTCGTGCAAACCAGCGGATCGACGTCTTCGGGATCGGGTAGCGCTTCATCGTTGTGCCATTCTGTTTTGTAATAACATCGGTGATCGGGATATAAACAACGTCTGTAACAGTTCGAACACCATCTACCCGCACTCCAGATACCACGTGGCATGAAATCAGTGTCTTTTACAGTTTGATGTCCAACAATTCTTAACCATTTGTTATCCAACCATTTTGATGGACAGTGTCGCTTACTCCATTCCTACATTTTCAACACGCATCGAATGCACAATCAGATGCTTCAATTCTTCACAACTTGTGCGCAATTCAATGTACACGATTTCGATGTGATTGACAGTCTCAACGTAATCAAAAACATATTCGTACTCTCTATGTACTACCTAACGGTTAGTTGCAGTTGTTTAAAATCTTCTTCGTTGAAATTTTGTTTTCTCTCAAATTTGTCAGGCAGATTGCGCACTGGTGGCCCGGATAAATAACATTCGTCGAGATACAATCTTACATGAAACCAGATGTCACGTATCGTATCCTTGCACACTCTAGGTAATTCCAGTTTGTGGAGTTTGACATATTCATCTACGCGTTTCGCCACTGTTCTCGCAAAAATTGAAGCGATTTTGGTTGTCTCAACATCGTTGATCGCGTACACTGTTACCGATCAGTCCGTTTAAACAATTATTTTTTACCTACTTTATTGATAACTTTGCTTGTGCTGGTTTTTACGCACTGGTACGCCGTGTTCTTTGGACAGTTGTACAACCACCACGAATAGTCGTTCTCCTTAGTTAGATCCTCTGCGAGCACTTGTATTCTGACTTGATTCGGTATTGTTCACTCTTTGTTCTACAAATCGGTAATACATCTGCCGACTTTCTAATTTTGCATTAAACGCTTTTCCACACGGTTGCATTGCCACTGTATTCTCCAGATATGCTCGCGTATAATACAATATTTTACAGGTCCATATATTTCCCGACTTACTTCTTCGGTATATTCGGTGTCGCATTCGTAACAATGATAGTGTGCAAATAATTCATTCGAAGCAACAACTTTTCTCGACTTCTACCTTCGGAACTACTGAAGAATGGTGGAGTACCCTTTGCGATAATTATTTTACCTGCCAAGTCCCACGCTTCCTCTTCCTTTACAAACGCTTTTTTTTCTTCGTCCGTTGTTTCTAATTTGTTATACTCGCATACACTTCTTGTTACATCGTATTCGCTTATACAATATGTGTGGTCATCAGGTTTTCAATACATACTCTGCTACTCGCAACGAAATCCAACGTTCACACGCTCGAATCTATAGTTCTATAGTAACGATACGAGTAACGATATTACACAAAAATCTATAGTTCTGTAGTAATGATATTACACAATCTATAGTTCTGTGGTAACGATATTACACAAAAAACTATCAATCAACAAAATTTATCAATCGCAGCGACTTCCCCTTCGACTGTCCCCTCTTTCCCCGTCGTATTCAGTTTTTTGACGCTGTTGATTGCTGCAATTGACTCATGTTTGCGCGACACAAGTTGCAATCCTTTATAAGAAGAATTGGTCCATCAAACTGATCGTATTTCAATGATTGATTGTAATGCAATTGACATCTGAGATTTGTACCTCGCAATCGTTTTTCAGATGTGCGGGTAATCGGTTCTACAACAGTTCTACGTATTTATTGAATACTTGCAAAAGAATCGACTTTGGAATAAGTTGCAACTGCTCGGAGATAAGCTCGACAATATCATTACTAACAACTGGCACGGAACACTTGTGACTTGCTCCAGTTTCTCAGCCTTTTTATTTCATTCTTATCTACATGGTTATTTTTAGATTGCTTCGTACATTTACAGCATTATTATTAGCGTTCCGTGTCTATTCTCGGCGTTGGCATTATCGTGCGGTGAAGAACGTTGCTTCCAGTTGGCGACGACGCTATTCCTAGATACGGGAATCGCGCGCGGTTTTTCCCCCTATTAGTTTTGCAATCGCACATCTATTTTCGGCGATGACATTGCGGGGAATTTCCCCGCTGCTTCCGCGCGACCTTAAAATGTTTTGTGTTATTATTTTTAGCTCTGGAGTTTTTTATTGCCGTTCTATTCAGCGATGACGGAAGATGCAACGGAAACGCGTCGCACTTCCCTTCATCCCTCCAAATCATAATCATACAACAATCGCAAGAAAGACGACTTAACAACCGCAACAACAACAACATCGACATCGTCTCTTTATTTCACGTGATCTTAAGCTACACCGCGTCGGCGGCGCGTGACGCGCGACGTCAAGATTGGGTGCGAACGCGAACGCACCCGGCGCAAGTGCGAACACACCCAGAGAAACCGCGCGGAGTTCCGACTCACGCATACGCTCCTGGTCATCAGTTCTTTGAACCTTTTTTTTTTATGCTGTCATTGTATTAATTACACAGAACCACAAAATAAAATTGCGAGGTTACTCAGACCAGATCCAGTGAACTATATGTTTTTGGAGTCGCTGAAACCAAATCCGAAACCCATTTTACTCCATCACGTCAGGTTTTCTCGTAAAACCCCATAAATCCTTATAGCCTCTTAACATAAGCTTTCAAACTCCCTAAACCTCATAATATAAACTTTTAAACTTTATAATCCCATAACAAAA
Source organism: Pseudomyrmex flavicornis (assembly GCA_014825475.1). Taxonomy (NCBI): domain Eukaryota; kingdom Metazoa; phylum Arthropoda; class Insecta; order Hymenoptera; family Formicidae; genus Pseudomyrmex; species Pseudomyrmex flavicornis. Next base: position 2,128 of record QVNW01001248.1, on the reverse strand, counting down.
GCTTTTGAACTCTATATCTCCCATAACGCAAGCTTTTAAAACCCAATACGCTCATAACGCTTTTAAACACCGTAGCCTTGTGTTTTTTTCATAAGAAGGCATGACCCTGAAGCTCTAAACCGCAGACTGGTCGAGGCCTTGTGTTTCAAATCAATTACCCAATAAGGTAATAACCCCGAATTCTCAAGCCGCAGACAGGACGAAGACTTTTTTTTACTTCAAAAGCTCGCATTTAACGTTACTCAGGAACAACGACGTGGACGTAGCAAGCTTTTGTTCCCTTTGGGATGCTTGATTAACGTGAGTCCCTTCGTTTCTCACGATTCTTGAATAAGCTTTCAAACCTTCGTAACTCCATAACACCTTTTAGAGTGATAACGAGTTCGTTTATTTGTAAATGATCTCCGAAGTGTTTTTCTCTTATGTTGATTTGACGTGTCTCTCTTCAAAGACCAGCAGTAGTCTGCCAACATATTCCTATCACAAACACTCTGATATCTTCTTTCAATATCTTTCAAATCCTGGTGAAATCTTTCATCCTGCTCTTCACTGAAATCACCTAAATTTTCAGGAACGTATTCAATATGTGAATGGAGAAAGTGCATCTTCAGATACATTAGGCATCGCATATTTTTAAAATTTTCCATCATCCTTTCAATAATACTTACGTAATTAAGATCTTTTGTATTTCCTAGAAATGTTTTAGTAACTTCTCTAAAACTTTGCCAGGCTGCTTTCTCCTCATTAATCATTCTTTTTTCAAATTTTTTATCTTTCAAAAGTTCTCTTATTTGTGGCTCATCAAAATTGCTTTCTTTTATTTTTGCATCAGAAATTTTGAGAAACTTTTCAAAGATGTATATGAAAGCTGTGGTGCATTTGCACCACTAGCATAAGGCGCGGGCAGACGGCTTTAAGCTTGGCACCAGCAGCCCACCGCAGCGCGGTTAGTTCGGCGCGCCGACACGGCGTGGCGCATGACGGCGGCAGTTCACCCGCAAGCGACATTTCCCTCAACGGCTACATAAGACGGCGAGTCATCAATATCCACCTCGTGATAAAACGCTTGAGCATAGATCTCCTAGAGAGATCACTTTTCTCTAAATAGTAGAGGAATAAGTAAGGCATTCCGCCACAAAATCACCATAAGCATATTGACGGAGCCGAGTTACCCCGAACACCGGGTCAGCCAATAAACTCGTCAATCCCCGAGTCAAAGAGTTCCTGCTGTGGCGACTCATTCCTATCGACTTTACACCGCCAAAAGAGGGAGACGCTTTGCCGCCGGACAACACGTAGAACCGACCACTGACTCCGTCCGCCTCGCCGGTCAAGGAATACCGGCACGCCTTCACGCAGACGCGAACTCGAAGAAGAATTCGAGGAATGAGGAAGCAGTCCTCAACAGCAGAACAGTTGTGTTAAGTTGACACCACCCGGCAGCTTCCAAGAGTGACTACGGCGTCTACACAGATGGACTCAGATCCGCAAACACCACGGTCTTCACCTTCTCGGGTTATCGAGGAGCAGTGGCGGCTTACTAACACCGAGCCGAGAATATTCTGGAAGGAAAAGCCGCAATAATACAAACGGTCTTCATAAAGACCTCTGCACAAACAATCCTTTTCAGGGCCCCCCTTTTTATAAAAAACCAAAGATAACTGTACATAGTAAGAAAATAAAACTTCCTTCATTTTTAAAGAAAGAGCTTTACCTTCTTCTATGCTCCACCATTTTTTCCGCCATCCATAATACGAACATACCAACAAAAGCTTTGCTCTCCGCAGTTTTCATTGCTTTGACGAATTGTTTTACTAGACCCAATTTTATATGTAGTGGTGGAAAGATCACTTTATCTGTTGATATGAGACTCTCTTTTATAATATTCTTAGATCCTGGAGTTAAATTTTCTCTGATTGGCCAGTCCTTTCTATGTTCATAATGTTCATTGCGGGCTCGACTGTCTCATTGACATATAAAGCATGGGTGTTTTGTAAATCTACTTCGTCCATTTCTTGACACTAAAAAAATTGAGTTATGATATTGTTACGTCCTGGACTCCACGGTTCCCTTCTATTTGCAATCATGAACTAATTTTAAGATTTGCGCCTTAGGATTAACTTTGAAT
>QVNW01001247.1:0-16478 GCA_014825475.1 Pseudomyrmex flavicornis | reverse complement strand
ATCCAGGAAGCAGCCATGCGCTTCTTTCTTTTTCTCGCTCTGTGTTTTCTTTTTCATCCTTTCGCGTTTCCGTCGGAAGAGACCAATCTCCCGTGCGAGTCGGGCGGCAGGAGATCGGCGCGCGCGCATCTTATGTGCCCGACGACCCGCACGGAATTGTCTCTGAGACAATCGTTCGCGTCCGGATACTCGACGGGAGAGCAGACGACGATGAAGCCTCCGCTTCGGATGACAAACCAATCTCACGCGCCGACGAGAAAACCTTCTCTCTTACTTTCGTCGCGCTCCGCTGACTATATCTTAAATCACAATCGATCGCCGCGAAAACGACGAGAAAAGTACACGTACGAGAGAAACGTTAAAAATGAAGCTGATCGACGATTTTCGAACGGCAATTCTTTATATAGTCGACGAGATTCAGATTTGAAAATCGGTACAGCGAGCAATTTTAGCTCGTGATATTGTTGTCCTTTCGACGCGGTCAACTCGCCACTTACGAGCCGGCGATTGCCTATCCTAGGACGATCAATTTTCTCGCACGAGAGAAGGACAACGGAAGGATGCGAAACACGCGAGCGTAGCGCGCCACTAAAATAATATTGGCCGAAGATAGCCGCGCTGATAGACCGCTAGGCGAGGAAAGGGCTCGGTCGGGACGAGAGAACGCGAGGGAGGGGTTCCATTATTGCCTTTCGAGATGGATAGCTTCTGGATACACGCGCGCTTGTCTCCCCACACGATCCGACCCCGAAACTTCGCTCGAGAGAAGATTGCGAAGATTGCAGAAGCAAGAGAAAGAGAGAGAGAGAGAGAGAGAGAGAGAGAAAGAGAGAGAGAAGTTGGATCTCTTCGTTTTATGACGCGGGATTATGTTGTATGGGTCCTGCGTTCGATATATTATTCGCTTCTTCATGCGCACTGTATGTTCGCGTTGATGAAACAAAGTTTCCGCATCATCGGCAATGATCGTATATTTGTATATTTGATAACGCGTTATGAAAATTCATCGACGACTGCGCACTTGCGACCCGTCATCGTTACGCAATAAGATCTGGTTACTAGAATTGCGGAATATCTCGGGAATCTGTTAATTTCCTTAAACGTGATAGAAATGTAATATGAAGACAGCAAAAAAAACAAAAACAAAAACAATTGATCAACAAGTGTTTTGCACAGAATTTCGCGAAAATTAAACGCATTAAAAAAACACAAGCTAACGGAAAACAGAATCGATAATCTTGTGTACCTAATGACTAATATTAGCAAAGTTTTCATGTATCACGAACTTACCTAAAGATAATTCGAGAGAGAGAGAGAGAGAGAGAGAGAGCAGAAGTTTCCGGCTTCGAATCGCGATTCTTGTCGAAACCCTCTTCGACGGCAAATGACGTGGAAAGAGGGTAGAAATTAAAGCCGCTCGTTAGAGAGAGGAAAGCTTGCGAGCTGTGTTCGCCGTGTTTCGGCTTCGTCGAACCGCGAACAGAGAGAATGAAAGCTTTCGTGGGTTTTGAAACATACAAAGAAATCCGCGTTGAAATTTTGCGATCCCGTCAAACGCCTGATAGAAAAACGTCGGATTATCGGCTGAAATAAATAACCGCGCGACTCTTGCACGTCCTCTTGCGCGTTTTAACCCCCCCCCTCCAATCATGCTATCAAAATCCTCGACAAATTCAATTTATCGCTGCTCGCTGCGGTAAATTTTCCGAGTAACGCGCGTTCATGTGCGATTAATTACACCGCGCGCGAGAGAAGCGTTTCCTTTTTTCCTCTTATAACAATCTTGAAGATTAGTTCGCGAAGAGGCAGAACCTCAAGTTCTACACTTTCTTGCAAAACGAAAAACCTCAACGTGCCTCAACGTGACGAAAAAAAAAAAATCGACGCAGAGAAAAAATGGATCGACCAAAGAGAAAGTTCGCATAAAAGGAATGTCGGTTGATTTTCCCAGACACTCCGCGCATTATGCAAGCCCGGCGCTTTTGCGCTTTTCTCCCCTCCCTTTCCTGCCCGATAAAAATTCGCCGATCTTGATGAATGGGACAGTTAATCTAATGCTCGCGAATGAAGAAGGGTGTGGGATATTGAAAAGTTTGACGTGTACATAATGACGCCGATCGACGTTATCAATGCGCTGCCGTACGGCCGTGATTATCATCATTAGTGGTGTTTCCTTCCTCGCAGCCATACATCCATCCGCTAATGAAGTCGATGCGAGAATTTCGCCTTAATTAGCGCGCGCAGAGAGAGAGAGAGAGAGAGAGAGAGAGCTACGAGGTTTCATTTGCATCTTGCGGTCGGCGCAAAACTCGGCTGGTGCATTTCCATCGATCTGGCGGGAAATTGATGATGGATCGGCAGTTGCACTCGCGCGAGAAACGAAAGATTGAAACAAAAGAAAGTTGATATATTTCATATTATGTATATAAAATAATTCAAAAAACTCTCTTTTGTTCGATTTTATATATCAAATGTACGTTCACACGCGTCAATTTCGGTTTTATAGCAAACTCGATTCGGATCTCGTGGAATAATTTTTTCTCGAAAGAAGAACACAAGTAACTTCGTGCTGTATAAATTTGCTTTTTGAACGAAATCGCAGCGCGAAACGATCCAACAGAAAACCGCGCGAGCGAGGCACATCTCCCGCGTATCCTGTCGATACGGAAAAATGACTTCACCCGATTATAATTAATTCCGCGAACGAGCTGATATTCAAATATCGACTCTTGCTCTTTTCCGAAGCATGCAAAATAGCGAATGTGTTTGCCGACGAGGAGTTGATTTTTTTTTTCTTCTCGTTCGTAGCCGGCGAAAAGTTGCTTCAACCTGTTCCACTTCGCCACCCCCGCTCGCCCCGAACTTCTCGCCTTTTTACGCGGTTACGCCATTCGACCTCATGAATTTCAAAATAATGCCCCGACCCGCTGCTTACGAAATACGCGCGAGCTTCTTCGCGAAAGATGCAAAGCGCACGCGCGCGCGCGATGACATGTGCGAACTCTCTCTCTCTGTGTGTGTGTGTGTGTGTGTGTGAAATGTGTACAAGTGCAACTTTCACGAAAACCAAACACGAGGTGGAAAACGCACGCGGAAAATTCGCCAACTGCGTTCCAAGTAAATTAAGTTCCGGCGAGCGCAACTTCGCGGTGAAAAAGAACTCGAGGAAGCTGAGTAAACAATCCGGCGCAACGGAAACGATAGTTTCAACGATAAATCTGCTTGGGATATATATATATTGAGTTTTGAAATGTCTTTTAAAACTTTCGTTTAAAACAATACAGTAAACAAAACTGATTCGAGAGAAAGAGAAAGAGAGATAGGGAAATCTTACAATTAAGTGCAAAATGTAATTTTTGGATGAATTACGCGTTCTTTAACATTTTAACTCTACTCATTTTTTTTTTTTAATACTTTTTTTCCAATAAACGACTTCTGAATCTGTGAAATAAAATATAAATTACATAAAATATAAATTTCGGCGCGATTTTCGATCTCGCGTGTTTCTCATCGCGAGATGATGATTTTCTGGCAAGAAGCGGTTTTTATCGCAATCGTGTTCGCATCTTCTAAAAAAAAGGCACTAACTTCGAAATATCACCGTCGTTCCTTTCAGCTCTCGCGTCCGGATGGCAAAGGGGAGAGCACGGGGTGAGATAAGAACGAGGTGTGCGTTAGGCTAAGAGTTCGCAAATCCGACGTATTGTAATTTACGTTCTCTCGCCGAGCTTCCGTCACGTGTGCGCGAAAAAAGACGCGCGAATTTCGTGAACTGTCAACACCGCGACGCGAGAAACGTATACGAGAGATAATATAATACCGAGATGTGTCCAAATAATAACACGTAAGCGGCGATGGCGACGCGAGTGACGACAACTCGCGAATAAAAAGTGCGTTTTCTCTCCTTTTATTAAATTTTTTCTACATTTGAAGATCGAGCTTTTTTTTTTTTATTGTCGCTGTTTTATCACGACGAGACAAAATGTATATGCGACATATCAAGCAATTACTTTTAATCGAACAACTCTGTGCTCCCGAGTAAATAGAGCGACAGTAAAAGAGAACGCCGATTATAGAAGCCGATCCCGGCGCTGCTTTATACGCCGAACCGATTATCTCGCAATCTTTTGGAGAACAAAAGGGAGGAGTCGCCTAATAAAGGCACGAGAACTTAATAAGGCCATAATCGCGGAAGAAAGTGGACTTGCGACGGTTTTTCAAGAAGGTACTTAAGAGTTCTTCGTGCGGGCTAAAAAGCTTAAGGCTTTTTACGGTTACGCCGGAGACGGACAACGGGAGAAACAATGAGAAAATGAGCGCGCAGTGACACAAAAATAATATATCCGGTTATGTGTGCGAAAATCGACGACGAAAAGCAGAAAGAAGTACTTACCGCGCGCGCCCAAGTACATAGGAAACGCTTCTCGGAAGGGGATTTCGCAAGAGTTTCGCGGAGGAAAGAAAACCAGAGAAAAAGAAAGGGTCGCGCGGAAAGCCGGGACGAAATACGAAGTTCTTTCGGTCCTAAAACTGGACCTCGAAGAGAGAACCGGCGACTTTCGGACCGCGGCGAGTCGGATAAACCGAAGTCGTGAAAACAGGTCGAATTCCTCCGAGGAATTCCCGCAAGAAAACTGTTGCCGACGCTATTGCGCGCGGGCATAATCTTTCCTTGGCGCGATTTCCGTCGAACGCGTCGCGCGAATCGAAAACAAATTTCTCGGCAGACAATCGAATTTTGCTTCAAAATTCATTCTATACGATACTAAAAATACTATTGTTGTTGTTGTTATCCTCACTTTCCGAATCGCGCGTTAATACTTTGCGCGAGCGCGCGCGCTGAAAACAATCTCTACCTTCACCGCTTTCTTCTTCTTTATCATGATCTCGGGTTTCAATATCTTCATCACTTTCTTAAAAATCTTCAACATATTATATATATTAGATATATTTTGACTATCGGTTAAACGCACCACAGATCACAGACCCGTTTACGCGATGTTATAAACACACTACCGCCGAGACTATTGCGTTCAACGCCGACGGAAGTCGAACCGATACTGAGATAATCAAGTGATCCGTTCTGTTTACATACGTGTTGAATGTTTCTTTCTTTTCAACCGCGACGCACTATAGTGTGTGTGTATACGTATTTACAAGGCCGAGGTTGTTCTCGTTCAATCGACGAGCAAAATACATGAGCGAGACTACTGTTTAGCGAAACGTGTTCCCTATCTTAACTATTTTTAACGCTCACTTTTTGAAACGAGACGAGAAAACGGATGAGAGAAAGAGAGAGAGAGAGAGAGGAGAGAGAGAGTAGGGGAAAGAAATTAGCAACAAACGAGCACTGAATTCCCATGTAGGTTATACGCGATTACGTCGAAAACGGCTGTGCAGTTTAATAGACACGATCAGGGATCGAATATTGCGCAAGAATCGTTATGGTTCTATTATGCCGCAACGGACGATACAATTTGGATGTTTCACGATCGTCTTTATTATTGCGAGAAAGTCCGCGGGAAAGCGTTCCCGCGGGAAAAGTTGAATGGGAAATTTAGTCGGCCGGATGCGATTAAGGTCGAACGTGGCGCAGATGAAATTTAAAGCATCGCGATCTGCTCTCTCTCTCTCTCTCTCTCTCTTTCTCTCGCCGATCCTTCAAGATATGCTATACGGGCCATTCATTCGCGCACGGAATATCTCAATCCCATAGCCTACAAAAAGGACGTTGCTATTGGTTCCGATATTTCACTCTCTCATCGTTGGAAATGCGAATCTCCCGACAAGCCGATTTCGGCGTCTTTGATCCGCGATAGATAAATTCTACGAAGAGAGATCCGCGAGGTGTTTCGGACAGATTAATCAATTTTACGGAGTGAGAGAGTGCGATTAATTTACTCGCGAAATAAATATGTATCTCTTGCAGAAAACGCGCAAAAACGCGCGGATATGAATGATCGAAACGATCGTTTTAACATTGCAAGTCCTTTAAAAAATTTTCAACATTTTCTTCTCTGTAGCTATTATACACAACAGTAATCATGTGTAAAACTTGTTTATTTAAAATAATTTTTTATTGTATAAAAATAAAATAAATTCGAAAAAACCGATATTTTACCGTACGTACACGCTGCAAAAATCACAGTCTTGTTGGATTAAAAGATTGCCGATTATAGGAATCGCAGTGGAAATAACGCGAATGTAAAGGAAGGGTGAACTAATCTCGAGGAGGAGCATGATTTCGAACGATATAACGAAAGGATGAAACGAAGGAATAATTGCCCAGCGATTAACGAAGGATTCTAATTGCTTGAGGAGAGGAGCGGAGAAACCATCGATCTTGCGATAACGTTCATTCCCTTTCTACCCCTCTCTCTCTTTTGACGTACTTAATCCTTCGTTATTTCATCTTCTCATTTGATTGCAAAAATTTCTCGCGCTATTACTTTCTCCAGTAAAAAACTATCTTGAACAATCATTTTCGAATAACAGAAAAAAAAAATCAAACAGAGAGATTGTTACAAACCACGTAGTCGGCGAGTTTTCGTCGGTGTGTGAGACAAAAACGAGGACATCGCCAGTCAATCTACGATGAAACGAGCGTTTTCCTCGGGATATATATATATATATATAACGGCAATTATATCGGCAGAGAAACGACGGATGAATTCCGGAAGCGGAAGAGACGTCGCCCGATTGTTCCGGAAGGCGGTGAAGATTGCCGTCGCCGATCACTGTAGCCGATTTTCGTCTTTTCTTGGTTATTCAACCCCTCCATTTCGTGTCTGGAAAACCATCCTTTCGAGAATGTCATTACTAACTTTCAAAGCTCCTCGAAAGAAAAAAGTTCTCTCGGACTCTTCTCTCTCTCTCTCTCTCTCTCGCATCGATCATTGTCGATAACCGATTGCCGATATCTTTCGAAAACCGCAATTGTTTCGAAGAGAAAGGAATTTAAACATTAACGTCGAATTTTAAACATTAATCTATCTCTCCCTCCATTCCGCTCTGACACGTAATTTAGGTCTCAATAAATTCATCTCAATAACTTATTCCATCTACGCTCACCCTTATCCGAAAACAACTCCTCGGCGGAGTCACGTCGTTTTAAGTCGGAGGGAACATTTAAAAAAATCCCCTCGACAGTTAAAACATTAAGTCGTTTTTCAATTTCGTGTAATTTTTCCGCGGACTATCCGCCTGATCCGTCGAGTGCCATCCGTATGTGCGAATTGGTGCACACACCGAGTTCGCATACCTTTCCTCTCTCCCGTCGAATCGCCTTTTCCTCTTCATGGCCTCGTCGCCGCCAAGAGTCGGCAGCCTCAGCCGACCGCTACGAAGCGACGAAATTGGATTGTTATTCTATTTTCGAAAGCAATTTGCAAGTGTTATCAAAAGTTTTCGGGCCGCACCTGCCATTCTCCGTTCGCGAAGCAGCTTCCTCCCTCTTTCCTTCCTCCCTCACTCGCTCATTCTCCCTCCGTTCTCCTCCCGTAGGTTTTCTCTCGCTTTTCCGAGAACGCACCGATGCCGAGGCGCGCCTACATCTGAATTTCGGATTTTTCCACGCATCTCTCGCGACAAGAGAATCCGTCACACGGATGTAAAGCTCCTCTACGAAAATACCGACGACAGTCTCGCGCGTTTATTGGCCCTTAAACTCGCGTTGCTACATTTCCGCACAATTTGGTTGCGAGCGCCGATAAGTCCGCGCAAATAGAAAGCCATATGTACACGCGCGTTTAAATATCATTAAATTTTATGCAAGGGAACATATAATAACGATGTTTCTTCAATAAACCAGTAGTGCTGGTAATTTTATTTTTATCGAGATACGTAATGAGATAGAATTATCTCATCGTCGGCAAATATATCATATGGTGATACACACAAGATATGTAGAACGCAGATACAATTCTATCTCATTATATATCTCGATAAAAAAAAAAATTACTAGCGCTACTAGTTTATTGAAGAAACATTGTTAATATATGTTCCCTTGTGTGTGTACATGCGAATGTGGATGTTGATCAAAAATTCGCAGACAACAAAATTATTTAAAACAACTTTATGACAGAAGAACGCGTGTAGTCGAGTGACGCTTATTGCGCGAGCTACTGTGTAAGAAAATAAATATCCGAGAGTCGAAATTTAGCGCGTCTACATTGAACTTCAATTCCTCTTTTTGTGACGTAGGAGTAAGAGAGAAAATAGATGCTACTTGAACGCTACAATACGTCCGAAATTTCTTTTTTTTTTTTCCGCTAACAGTTTTAAAGTAGGTTTTAAACCCTCAGCTTATGCTGCGCATTGTTCTGATAGATTCAAAATAGCATTTCGTTATATTTCGAATTATATAGAAGATCAAGTTTTAAAAGAAGAGGTTCTAATTCTATAAAGTTAGGTTCATATAGGCTGAAAGAGCACTAAAAAAAGACGTTAAATTTCGACTCGGGCAGATTCTTCGCCGCAGAAATCCATGATAGAAATAGAAAAACATGACAATCTTACAATAAACACGCAATTGTCTTAAGAAACGACAAAGTAACGTGTGACAATTTTAATTTCCGTCGTGCGAAAAGAAAATTTCGCGATCAACATATCGCTACTTATCGCTCTCTCTCTCTCTCTCTCTTTCGAACAAGTTTCAAGTTCATTCATTATCCCCGTACAATCTCGAGGGACAACAGACATTTCCATTTAATCCCGGGACACGTTTCCCACTTTATCTCGCGCGACTCGGCGCGCGACGCGAGCCATTTTATCTTCGGCTTGACGATTGTGGAGATCAACAGATGGTCGCGCGTTCGAACTTTCGATACTTTTCCAACTCGGTCCGGCACCGGACGAGAGACGACGGGACAGGGACATATCGTCGCGAAAGTTTTATCTCGACGAAAAAAAAAACCACAACGAAGAATAAGGAGAAAGAGAGATATCTGTTAATTAAAAACAATTCTTTATCCATCGACTCGTGATGCAACGTACACATTTGCGCCGGGAGGAAACCTATTTTCGTCCCGTTTACGCGATGGAACTTGTATGTAGTTACGACGGTTATTTCCTGAAGTTTGCGAAGTAATCTTAGATAGATCTATCCGAGAGATGCTGAAGAGGAGGCGTGAAGCAACGTGACGCCCTTGTGAAATTTTACTGTCTCGAGAAACTCGGGCACCTTCCGAGAACGCGAGAACGGGAGGAGCGTATTCGAAATATGTCAATAATTCGGGCGTTCGAATTTATCGCGAGATTTACGTCGAAGACACATTGCTAATTTATTCCTACAATTTTCAATATATACTCGGCAGTAACTGTTTTTTTTCAAAAATTAAATTTAAAGAGGGAAAGAAAATGGTTTTAATAGAACAAAAAAAAAACTAGAAATGAATTTGAGACTAGTAAAATTTATCTCTGTGTTGAGAATCGAATCTAATTAGCACTTAATTTTTATACAGGTGCAGATGTATTTTTGTATGAAGGGAAGGGAATAACTTAATATAGATGTTACTTCGACATATATGTATGACCGCAATAATAATTGAGAATATCGCGAGAGTATCGAATTTTTCTTTTAATGTTTTTTTAAAAAGAGAGAGAGAGAGAGAAAGGAAATCGGCATCAACGGGAAATTTGTCGGGTGCGGTGATTCGCCGGCGATCTTTTCCCGAGATCGGGATACAAATCGGATTTCCAGACCTAACGATCAACAAGCGTTGTAACTGCGACCGTAGTAGTGGTGCGGCGGGTCTTCACAACCCTCCGCTTCCACCGGACTTATTCACCCTTCGTTTCTTCTCTCTTTCCCTTCGAGCCACGGATGGATGAGTTAAGTAATTCCATTGGATGACTCGGAGGGTCCGAAGCAGTTTTCTCCCCCCGCGGTCGGGGAAGTTCCTAACTATGCTGGAACGTTTTTCCTCTCCCAACTTCCGAGCCTGAGGAATTCGATTTTAATCATTCATCGCGCGCCGAACTCGAGACGATTTCTTCGCGCGCCCCTTTGACAGCGGTTCATTCGAATTCATCTCGGAGAAAACGATACGAATGTTCTCCTTTGCGCGCGCGCATTTTCTTCCTCCCTTGCGTCTGACAATAATAAAGCACACGATCTTCCGCAGCCCGCCAGGCGAAAAGATAATTTACGCCCCAGTTAAGTCCGCCGCAGATTGCGACGCCGGTGGGACAATTAAAATGCGATTTAAAAAGAAAAAAAAGAGAAAAGTGGCAGATGTAAAACGGGAGTACGTGAGCCGCGCGCGCGCGCATCCGCCGCCGGTGGATCAAATTACGCAGAATTACGAAGAGAAGGGTTTTCCTCCCCGAATTGCCGTAACCTTTGTTATTTTTTAATGCGACAACAAATAAACTGTTTTACTCTCTTTTCTTCCCTTCCCTCGAGGCGCCAATAAAGCATCGCGTCAATCTTTTATTTGTGCAATTTCACAAGTACATCTTGTTATGTTTTCGTCCCCCTTCAACCCCCGGTTTTTATTTCGTTTATTTGAACGCGCTCAAGAGAGAGAAAAAAGAAAAGAGTAAACAGAACGAGAGGCGATATTTCTGAATTTGAAGTGAGACGACGCGAATGTGAAAGAAGAAAAAAATATGTATAACTTTTGATTATTTAGCGGTACCAGTTAGGCAAAAGTACCTCTCTAAAATTGGACAAAAACGACGAACTCCGCAGTTCGACAGTTAGAGGAAGAAGTTTCCGCCGAGTCGAAATATATCGCGCGTAACGATACACGTCGACGAAAAATATATTTCTCAAGAAGTAGCGAATATACCTCTCTCTCGAAAGTACGAGTTAACAATCTGAATAAATTGCGACGAATCTTAAAACGCGCGGGAGTTTCCGCGCGGAAAGAAAGAAGAAGAGGAGGAGGAAGAATTATAAAACAATGACGCAGTTTCTTCGATTTTTTTCTGCGTAGGCATATAAATTTTCCGCTTTTCTTCCTCCCTGAAAAAGTCTTTATTTAATCGCGATTTGGCGAGTAAGCGGATGTTTAAAGATCAACAGATAAATCACGCTGACTGCGACGACTCGCGGATTTCTCCGTTGCCGAAATTTGTACATCGCGCGCGTTCCTGCGCATATTGTTTTTAAAAAAATATCGAATAACTCTCACTCTCTCTCTCTCTTTTTCTCGCGATGCGATTCGAATCAAATCGGTTCAAGCGAGGACATACGAGCATCGAGCAGCGCGTAAATCAAATTCGAATGTCCCACATGTCGCGAGGAAGCTCGCGGCGGCGCGCGCGAATGCGCCGAGGATGAAATACGTAAATACGCGAGATGAAATACCGCAAAGAACGAGCGGCAGCTCTCTCTTTCTCTCTCTCTTGTGCGACAGAAAATCCCCGCGGGTGCCGTTTTCAATGCTGTGTCCGGACTTGCCGAGAGTCCGTCCGTCTTCCTCGTCCCTCCTCCTCTCCTCTCCTCCTCACCTGGAACTCACGAGACTCTTTCCGTCTTTCCAAATCGAATCAATGCAGTCGTGTGAGCTGCAATTGAAGACAATTGGATTTTAATTCGATTCCTTGTCCTCTTTTCGTTGTTGTTTCGTCGTGTTGCGCTTTCTTTCTCTCTTTTCTTTTTTTTTTACTGTCTCTTCGTATCTCGGTCTCGCTTTCTCCGATAATCCGAGACGAATTCACGTGGCAGCTCCCAAGTTACAAGCTCCTCCCTATGATCTCGAATTTCTGAGGGCAAAGATTGAATTACGGCGTTCCTCGGCAAAGAACAGCCGCTTTATTATTTAATCGATGGCGGGATTAAAACGGGATTCGATTACGACGTCGACCGTGGAAGAGACCGTGTTTCCTCCCGTTGTCCCGTTTCGCGATTATTCTCGTTTTTTTTTTTTTTTTTTTGCGGAAAAATCCGGTATAGCGCGTGCCGCAAAGCGAGTGACGGATAGAAGCCGAAATTTAATCGAACATATTTTGCCGAAAATAGCACGAGGTCAAAAAAACACTCTCTTTAATAAAACAATCCGAAATATATAAAAGCTTTGAAAAAATAAATTCCTTGAAACCGCAAAACTCTGTCTCTCCAATCGAATAAATAATTTTGCGTCCAGTGGACGACTGTTTTTCCGACGTGAAAGAAACACTTTTTTTTTTTTCATTTCGTTTCCGAAAGATTTTTCTTCGCTAAATGACATTTTCGCATAAATAAATACGCTTGTTTCAATTTTGATCGTTTTTTTTGCGCTCTCGCGCTAACAGTGTGTTCATTTCAAACTTCCAATGGTTTCCCCGAGAATCTTTTAATCCGGTGTGAAACGCCGCTACTGTTTTGATAGCACACTCACACGCAGCGCACACACACGGTGGTGGTCATTTGGAAACGGCAGTGAAGGCACCGCGATTATCCGCGGAATGTCGGAAGCCGCAGCCGCGGCCACCGGGCGCCGCCGCCACCGCCGCGCTTGAACTAATATTTAAGCAGCGGCTTAAATCGGCAAATGTAGTCCCGGAGGTTAAACCCGGCGGAGTTCTGTGTTGCGAGCTCCGGCCCGGTCGCGGATTAACCCAATACCTACCCATCCACTTTCGAAATTAACCGGGACCGCGCGCGTACATACATATGTACGTATCCCGCGTCGCTGTTCCGCCGCGGAATTTTGACGCGGTCGCGGGAAAATATAACTGCGAATAGAATACGTCGCTCTCGCATTCCGCGTTGCCCGCGGCATATTCGAAGCGACGCGTGACGAAAATTAAATAATATATTTCATCTCCACAATTACACGCTTCCGCCGCACGCGAGTCTATTAATAATCGACTGTGTGTACTGCACTGTTGTTGCGCGCCGTTTGCGAAAAATCCAGACAGATACAAGCGAAATGTCGCGGCCGCGTGCGAAATTAGATCGTCAATTTCGCGCCCACGACGCTCGAATATCGCTTATAATACCGCGTTTAATGTTCATAACGAAATAATCCAACTAATTTGTTTTCCGCTATGTCAACAATTTCGCAAAACTCGCGCGCGGTTATATATATTTCGAGAAACAATAACGCGGCGTGGCGCGACGCGCGAACGAGCAGACTTTTATAAATTAATTAGCTCGTCTGAAAAGGAAAAGCACACAATCGCCGCGCGGCGTATAAACCGGGGCGGTTAATTGCCCGCCAAATCGCCGGAGCTGCGCAACAACGCGAGAGAGAGAGATAGAGAGAGAACCTACAAAAAAAAAGAGAAGAAAGAAAAAAATGATACGGTAGAAAATTGAGAAATAACGTTGCTCTATCTCTCTCTTTCTAACTACGTAAAAAACTCGACGACACTTCGCCCCAACTAACTTGATTTACGAAATTTCCATATTTATGCGGACGACCCCTATCCACCCGAACACTCGCCATCCATCCACTCGTGTTGTATATACTCGCGATCCCCTGACCCGCGTGGTTGTTCCACGCCCCAAACCCGCTCTTTCTCTCTCGCGCGCGCGCGCGCGTTTTTCTCGTAGCGAGGTCGGAATCGCCTCGGGGTCTCTCGGCGGAGAAAAAGAGAGAGAGAGAGAGAGACAGCTAGAGAGAGATTCTCTCGTTCATGATTAATTTAAATGTGCGAGCGCGAAAAAGCGCTCTGATCCTCAATCGCTTTTCGGCGCTTTCGTTGTACGAAATACAACGGGAAAAAAACAAGAGATCGCTGCTGCTCCACCTTTGTCCGGAAATTGCGTTGACACTCAGAAAAGATTCAACGTATTGAGGATCTGTTTGCATATTCGAAAAATTAATGAAAACGCTGCATAATTCATGAAAGGCGCGTGAGAGGACGCTACCCCCCAGAATCGAGGATAACGATGTAACGGCAGATATGCAGAGATAATCTCATAACGTGACATTTTTATGCGCAAATAGAGATTCTGCCATAATTTCGTTAAAAAAAAAAAAAAAGAAATTAAATAAATAAAGTTTCTTAATAAATCAAAACAATTGTGTACGTATTATAAGTCAGATAAAATTGTGCGATATCTTTTTCTACTTCGATTATTAGCAACTTTGCTTTTCTCTTTTGCTTTCGCGAATTTATAATTATTCAACTTCGGCGCGATTTTTCCCGGCGAATACGTCAAGTGGAAAGTGGAAGGAAAACACCGGCGTGGATCGCGTTCTCTTTCTCGTTATATCGACAAATCTTCGCGTCTCTCTCTCTCTCTCTCTCTCTCGTTGCAGTAGCGGTTTAGTTTAGCCGACAGGAAAATCTCACCGACTCTCCTCCGCGTTCTCTTAATCTCCCAATCATGTGGAAGGTTATAGGTCGTTCGCGTGAAATGGAGCGTGGCATTAGCATGGAACAGTCGGCTTCAGCCACGTTCGGTAAACAAACTTCCCCGTCGGTCGACTTCTCCTCTCTCCCTCTTTCTTTTTTTTCTCTCGCTCACTTTTATTTAAATAATTTTTTTATCGCTACACAGTCGTTTGCATCGTAAAATTCTTCTTGAGAGACTACGTTAAAACAAAATCCTCGCGAATCGTTTTATCGTATCGAATCGTGTTTGTCTGACATTTACACAAACACACACACATTGTTTTCTCGACGCTCTCTTCCGCCTGCAAACATTCTCGTGTTTCTCAAACATAAAATTGCAAACATATGTACTTTCCAACTCGTTTCCATAGCGAAAGAGAGAAAGAGACAAGAGAAACGATTTTCTCGTGTCGTCGCAGAATTTCGTCGTGTCTATCCGCAAAAAAAAATATATACGTACATGGAGAAGCTGCGTCGGAATCCGGCGCGCGTGAGAAACATCTCCAGATGTATATATATATATATACACTCGAAGGGCAAAACGCCGACGCGTCCTACCCACCCCCGTCCCGTCGAGCGGGCTCATTCAATATTTACCTGACCAGACCATTGAATATTCCCTCTAAGCAATACATTCGAAGTACGACGAGTAATGCCGCGCCGTCGCGACGTGGCGTTGCCAGGAGCTCTGTGTGTATACAGGGTGTCGTTGAGCGGAAAATTTCACTACGTGTCACTATAAACATGATGTTACACTAAAGGAACAAAGAAAACAATAGAGCATGTATCAAAACCTAAAAAAAAAATAAAAAAAAAAAAACATGATATCAATTTTTAAAGTCGTGTGAACATCGCGAGGTAACTTTGTTATTTGATGACTGAAATACACAATCGCAAAATTGTAACGTCGAAGCATTTCCGTCGAGAGTAAAACATTTTTTTTTTCCTCATCAAATCAACATCATTGATACATTTAATATAAGAAAACATTGTTCTCTTCCACGACACCGCGTATATGCGGCAAACCGAGCGTCGTCGTCGTCGGCTGTGGAGAGGCCACCGACGACAGCGAGCGGGGTTGCTTAGAGTAGTAGAGGAGAGGCTACGTATCGAATTTTCACCCCATCTGACACTCGAATTAATATTGCACGCGATTGCAACCGACCGCGCGCGCACGGCCGCGGATGCGGAAGGTCGCGGGTCATTCGCGCGGAAAGTCGATCTCGTGAGAGATCTGCTTTTAACCGCATCAAACATGCATCGTTTTTTGCGCATACGTTCCTTCGGGGAGTGACAAAATGTCGACGCGCCTGTGATGCGCCTCAAATTACACCAATGACCAAACTGACGCGAAAATATTCCCCGCGATAATAAAATTAATTCCACAAGTTTTTTCTTTTTCTGTTTTTTCTTTTTTCTTTTTTTTTTTTTTGTCACTCGTTATATCACGTACTTGACTCTCTCGCGAAAACATATTTCAAGAACGCTTAGAAGATCGAAGCGGGAAATTCCAGCTCCCGGAATAAAGTCACACACGCGAAGAGATTTGTGCGTCGGTCTTCTCTTTATTAGGACGCGACGGTAATATCGCGACGGAAATATCATGCGCGAGAAATCGCCGAACCGCATGATCTTTATTCGCGCCGCTGGTTAACCCAGTTTTTCAAGATCAATATGGTCTCGTTACCACTGCAGGTTACAGTAACACATCTTTCGTTTTTTCATAGAGAATTTAAATATTCTCAGTCCCGCGTGTCGTCGTTATTATTTTTTACACGCCTTTGTGCGCAGTCTTCTCGCGGCACAGTCCGCGGCATCTTTGAAAAAACAATCGTATTTTATGTGTTCGTATTTCTTTGTCAGCTGAGTTTGAAATATTGAAAGGTCATCAGGTTTTAACAAAGTCGACATATAAATTATTGCTCAACAAAAGTTTCTGTTCGCGATTAAAAAACAAACCCAGTAATATACGATACTATCTAGTGTAAATATATACGCATAAAATAACCATGAAAATTGCTGTTTCATTTCGTTACATCGAAAACTCCGAGAGAGTTCGGATAATTATATTCCGTTTAATTTTTAAACGGAATATATTGTTTATACAAGAACGTTGTTTTAACACTTTACTGGAATCGGCAATTAGAAACAAAAAGAAGATCGATATATCGATATGCGATATATATCGATATGCGATATATATC
>QVNW01001246.1:0-16184 GCA_014825475.1 Pseudomyrmex flavicornis | reverse complement strand
TTTTTTTTTTTTTTTTTTTTTCACCTCATCTTATATTCTTATCGTTTATGCTCTATAATGTGATATACTTGCAACTTTGGCGAGGGGAATTCAATTTTTGCGCGAACGCGTCGTTGAAATAGCGAGAGATTCGTTGTAGTTTTTTGCCACTGATTACAAGCTTCGCGGAGATCCTCGGAGATTAATAATTTATTACGATCGTTGAAGCGCGCGAATCCGCTTTCGCGCGAATATACATTTTTGTGGATGTGCCGCGCTTCCCTTTCATAGAGCATCCTCTCTTCCCATTCTATAGAATGTCGAGCTCCTTAAAAGCGGCTGCCATTTATTCTCGCGACGTTTCTGCCGCTAATGGGGGCTCGTGCATAAGATATTCAGGACGCGACAAGGGTCGCCATGGAGATCGTCAATTTCTCGTTGCTTCGGTTCTGTTGGAAAAGAAAAGAGAATAACGCGCGCTCGTACACACGTGTGCACAATGACGATATGTATTTTGCGCGAAAAAACGCGCAAGCACGAGAGATTCTAATCGTGCGAGTGAAACGAGCTTGCGTCGTTGCGTTAGTCGAATGATTAAGATAGAAGCCCGAGAATTTCGTTCCCGCGGTAACTTCAGACAAAGCCTCCGAAGTATTTACAAAGGACTGTGCCTCTTCTACGAGATTAGCCTGAGTAGGGAAATTCATCTCCCTTTCCTCACTATTTTAAGCGCGTCTTCGTCGTCGCTGCAGTGTCGCGTCTTACAGCGAGAACCGTCGCAAAGTGAGTGAAAGAGAAAGAGAAAGAGAGAGATGCTTTACGACGAAAATTATCGCGTTAACATTCTGTGAATGCAGCCCGCATAGATTATATCATTGTTCTCGCGAAATAGTCGACGTAGAAATGGAAGCCGCATAAATAGAGAAATCAGGAAGATTTATTTGCAACATTGATTCTGCCGGAATTGGAAGAGAATTACATTTCCGAAAATGTGTTCCCAAGCGAAAAGATTCAAATTGCATGGAACTTTAATGCTGCGATCTTTATATCCACATCGAGGATAAAATTATCCTCTTTATCAAAGACTTTTTTTTTATCGCACGAACTACACGCGATATTTATTTTGTATCGTATGCTCTGTTGTAACTCCCTTTAAATAAAAAAAAAAAAAAAATACAGAAAACTCTTTCCACGAAATTTCGGATGTTGTGCCGGAAAAGAAAAGCCTTTGAAAAGATACATTAATATGCTAATGCGAGCGGAGCGCGCATAAACTGGCGTGCGGCTTCGCGTATATCTCATGAGAAATTAACGAGTCCTTATCGATTCTTACAGAAAGTGGTTAATACACAGTATCGTGTTCCGGGAGTATATGATGGATAATAAACGAGGATAATGAATCGAAGCGTGCAAGGTGCACCGAGTTTATCCGCTGCAAAAACGAAGTTAACGCATAACTTCTCTCCCGGCTAACCTGCTGGCCTCCATTTTCCGCGCAACCATCGCGTATATACGCGCATCGATCCGTCGCGTAATCTCGATCCCTGAGGAAAAGGAGAGAGAGAAAAAAAAAAAAAAGAAAAAGATCCGCCGTGTGTTCCCGCGCCGACAACACCGCGGACGATTACCTTGCGGTGCGCGATTTAATTAAACCACGTGGTATTTATGTTAAACGGATTAGGACCGTTTGCTTGCTGCGCTCGCAGACGCGAGCTTCCTCCACGGTCGCGGCCGCCGTAGCATCCACTAAGCCTGAATAATACCCAGAGACAAGGCTGAGAATTTACGTCGCGCGTTCTCCTCTTCCCTGTTTACCCGGGGACGATGTTGACTTTTTCTCCTCGCAAACGACGCGACGCGACGCGACGCGGGATGTAACGCAAAGAAATTCCCCCAAACGCGCCCGGGAGTAGGAGAGATGCATTTTAAATGCATCGTTTATCCGCGAATCTCTTCTACGGTAGTCTATGTAATCTTCTGATACGACAACGTTATCGCGGATTATTGTCCCTTATGGCGCATGGACATGAAAGAGCACTACATATCGCGCGCTGTCTCTCTATTACGATTATCTCGGAATCGTGCCCCAATCTGATGTCACCGCGTCGCTCGCTCGCTCGACGAAATTATTTTTCCAGATATATATGAGATTTTTTTTATTATAACTTTTGTTACAACTTCTTGTTTTTATATATACTTGATAATAAATAAAATTTACAAAATCTCTCCATCTTTATGGAATGTGAAAATTGCATCTTTAAAATAATTTTTTACCGCGAATATCTGTTTTTTTTTTTTGCAGACGCCTGATCGAACAAATGCGCTAAGTAATATCTAACACAGACTTCACCACTCTTCGCGCGCGGTGAATATTCCATGCGCACATCGAAAGAATCCGTCGCCGCAGTCCGGACACTGCGGTCTATACAAATAGCGACCCGCTTCGAGAAGCAATTTCGCCCATTTATCTACCGTGGGATCGACATGGTAACGCGTCGCTCGTCTGGAAATAAATCTCGGAGAACAGTGCGCGTCTGAAAGACGTCTAAAGAATATGTCCGAGAGACGAAAGAGTGAGAAAGAGTACATATATATATATATTATATATTTACGCGATTCGCGTGCGCGATCGGACGAAGTAACGCGCAAGCGATCGCGAAACGATGAGGAGAAAACCAGACGAGAACGGTGGCAAAAGTTGCGCGGCCGAGAGCGCGGGAATGAAGGAGAAGCTTCGGAGCGCGACGTATGTATGCATTTTTAAGGTTAAGCGGTTAACTGGCCACCTGGGGCGATCTTTCTCTCCTTACAGGATCGGTTTATGGCCGCTCTCAGTCAGCCGCGCTGTGCCGCCTACTGGTTAATTTATCCCGGCATTGTTATTGGGCTCGTATACTCGCTCGCTCTTCTCGCGCGGACCCGAGATAGATACGCCGCCACGTAGCGTCGTGACAAACGCAATTAAACATCCCGCACGACTTCCTGCACCGGGAAACCTGCAATCTGGTCATCTCTAGCCGCGGCGTCTCCTCCCGGAATGCACCGGATCACCGTAACGGTGCATGCCGGCAATTGCGCACGGAATGCACCTCCGAGACCTTTTCGGTCTCGTGCGCGGCGACAACCGAGTTCTCCGCCGGGATAAGACCGATCCGGAACCGTCTCTTTCTCTTTCTTTCTCTCTCTTCCTGTCCGATACTTATCAGAGACGAACTGATTTACAAACACGGCGCGATTGACTAATAGCATTGACGATATTAAATTACTGTCGATCTCCGTTTATTTAAAATACAATCATAATAAACCATCATAATGACGCGTGCGAATCGAAAAAAAAAAAACATTGCTGGCTTGACTTTTGTTCCAAAACATAACAGTCGTATCACATATATCAATAGATATTACACAATGAAAGATGTTCAATTTGTTAAAAAAAAGAAGGGAACGTCTGTGTTTAGAAACAGCATCTGGACGTGATTCCTATGAATTCTTAAATGAAGGGAGGATTATACGAATCGGTGTGGCACAAGCGATTGAACTCACATTTCCGAAACTGCACTTTGTCCCGATGTCAGTTGCGAAAGCGGAGGAGAAACTCAATCAGAGAAAATTAAGTTTTCTCTGTTGAAAGAGTTTACATATCGCGCATGATATAACACACACATGCTCGCGCTAGATGTGTTAATAAGTTGTGACACGTACGAACGCGATTACACCGATATCCGGCGATAAATTTCGCGAATCCGATAATACGCAATTTGCTCATCTATCCTATTCGCGGAATTTCCTTCCGGAAATCGCCCGAGGATGTAAAATGGACGCAAACGAGATTGTCGGAATTGAACTGCGGAGTTGCGCGCAAGCGGAACATCGTTTTCGAAGTTGCACGGAGTTGTTTCGTGCGTAATAAGCTTAATTAAAAAATAATTACTGCTACAGAAATAAATGCAAAATAAATATGAAGCCGTATATTTTAGGTAGTAGTTTCGTTGCAACGGTTATCAGAATAATTTGTAACAACTTGCGCGAATAGAGAGTATTTTCCGCGATATAAAAAATAATCTGGTCATTAAAAGCATCTACTGGAAACTTTCCTATTTC
This sequence comes from Pseudomyrmex flavicornis, assembly GCA_014825475.1. NCBI lineage: Eukaryota > Metazoa > Arthropoda > Insecta > Hymenoptera > Formicidae > Pseudomyrmex > Pseudomyrmex flavicornis. The sequence continues at coordinate 12,104 of QVNW01001246.1, read as the reverse complement.
GGAACGGAACTCGCACGCCTCAATGTTCGCGAGTTTTCCGCCACAGCTCCCGCGCTGGGGGGTTGCACCCCCGTAACGGCCGTCCCGGTAAACAGACATGCATCGCGGAAAGAGATCCCGATGCTGTTTGGAATTCCGCCGAAGCGGCGCTGGCAATGGCCCACCCGAACTCTGTACTCGGCAATACGACGTGTGATGGCAAACCGGAAGGAGAAGAGGGGAGAGGAGGAGAGGAAGCTTCTTCAATTCCGGTCACGGGCGTAATCACGGCACTTAGGGTAAAAGCGAACGGCGGAGCGCAACGGAACGTCGTGGTGGTGGCCGAGGAACCGCGACCTGGGCGTATCATCAACGCGCGCACACAACCGTGAGAAGATGGCCGAGGAACCGCGAGCGCGAGGTTATACATTGCAACGCGGCCGGGTCGTCCGGTGGTCGTCTGTTTATCAATGAGAGACGAAGTGACTTCGGAAACCGCGGCGCGCACCACCGCCGCGCTGTGTCGTCGTAAAGACGGGGCGACTATTATCGGAGTAATTGAAACGTAAAACGCGCGCCGCAAGCTCCTCTCCGCGGAGCGACCGCAAACGCATACCGCGCCGAACTCTATATCCGCGTTGACGCTGCGTCGTCTATACATAGATATATTTTCGGATGCGCAACACACACATTGTGTTTGGTGCCGACACGACGGAGTGCTGACAACTTCGAGGGCGAACGTATATATATATATATATATATATACATATTGGATATCACCACCGGGGAGAGAGAAACTTCCCTCTGACCTCGTACAATCGAACGATATGCCATTCTAGTCACATTCTAGTCACGGAAATGATGGAGCCAGTTAAACGAAATGAGATTGCGTTGCGACTTCTCGCGAAAATTGACACTAGCTGCCTAACCCCGACGAACGTTGTTCGCCTATCAATGTAATCGAGAAAAATGTAATAAAAACAGCGATACACGGTTAAACTTCTCTCACATACATAATCTCTTAGAAAACTTAAAAATTCAGTTTCACGCTTTTACATAAAATGTTGCTCTTTATATATATGTTTCAGTTGTATCTACGTTTCATACGAGATGTCTTCCAGGAAGAGGAGGAAGCGACGAGGAGAACGATCGGTTCCTCCCGACAAGTATTGGAAACTGCGTGCAATATCGCACATATCACGCGGCGGAAGATAAATGGAGCTTTTGCGGGAATCGCGGCAGTGAATCTTGGACAAGGTTTACGGAACGGAGCGCGAGATTATCTGGCGCGTCGCAGAATCTACGGCGCGTTGTATATAAATCTGTGAACGCCGTGCGGCATTCCGGTAAAATTCAATCAATTCCATTTGCCGGATGTAGGCATCGCTGACAGCGAGCCGGAGAAATCCGATGATAACGCTTACTAATTCGTCCGCGAAGTAAAGCAATAAGAATCTTATCTACGCGCGAAAACGTACATAACACACGCGTTTCCGTCTTATATTCTCCGCGATACGGAATTATACTTCGCGCGGTAGAGTTTCTCGGTCACAGTGGCGTAATCATGATACTCCACGGCGAAAACTCCACGCTCAGAGAGAGAGAGAAACGCGATGGAAAGCCGCGATTATCTCGAAAAGTCGCGTCGGCCGCAATAATATCATTGTGCACATAAAGTGGGTAAGCGGAGCTTGCGAGTAACTAGGTACACGGCTACAAGAGAGCGGAAGTTACTATTTACGAGCTAGTCAGCGCGGAAACTTTGGCTGCGCGATGCGAAACTCGGCGAACTCGAGCGATATGAATGGTTATGATGATAAAGATACGGGAGAGATTTTTGATAACGTTAACACAGCACGAATCTTGATGAAGGAGCGTCGTAAACAAAAAATAAATGAGTTTAACGTAAACAAAGAATAATGAGCGACACACATTTTTGTAATCGAAAAAAAATTACGCAAAATCAAATTAAAAAAAAAAAAAAAAATAACGTTTTTAATAAAAAAGGTTTTGTAAAGTCTAAATGTATTCTCGAAAAATCGCGCGAATTTTACGGCAGCATTAATGCGCGGTGGTAATATGCGCGTCGCGCCGTTAATTAGTTGGCGGAACGAAAATGGGATTTCCGACAAGCTCGCGTGAGGTTTCCTGTCGGTGGTTCACGGAAAAGCGGAGTAAAGGGGCGCGACAATGTCGCGCAGGCATCTTGCGGCAGATGCGGTGTGCGCGTACATATACCGCGCGCCGATACAAAGGCGTGTTAGAGCGCGCTTGAGACGCGGAGAAAGAAGATACGTCGAAGCGCGCGATCTCGCGCTCTCTAACGCAGGTTTTCGTCCGCAGTTCGAGGAGAGCGCAGGTCGAAACAGGTCTTGCGAGATTCGCTCGATTATTCGGTCATTTGAATCTTAATGTTGATATTTGCGAGAAAATGCGCGCCCGTTTGCCGTGACAAAGTATATTCCCCGCAACTCCGGGAAGCGATGAAGCGCCGCGGGGAAGCGAAGTCGCAACCAGCGCGGCTTAACAACGCGCGACGCGCGACGCAAAGTATTATATTCGCGCTCGAGCTGTTGCATATAAATAACAACGACGCGGCGGCGTTGGGTTCCCGGTAGTTCGGACATTATAATAAATTTTTACGATAGATCGTTTTGCGCATACGCGCAGCGTGAAACGCGTTACGAGTCTGCGCGTGCAGGGAAAATATATGAGACGAACTCGTTACTATACGACGTGACGTTAAGAAGAAAACCATCCATCCAGTCTATACATTACAAAGAGAAAAAAAATTTTTAATATACGTTCCTCAGTAAATTATAAGAATTACGTAAAAAAAAAAAAAAAAAAGAAAAGAAGAAATTTGAACGTTTTCTTCGAGTCCAATTTCCTGAAAAGTTTCTACGAATTCTTTTCTCGAACGAATCACGTTTCTTTTAATCACTTATTGCGCCAAGATCTTTAATTTAAAGATCGAAGCGATAGAGACGGAAAGTGTGAAACGAGAAGAAAAAATACGCGCTCCGTTCCGTAACACACGGATTTTCCGAAAGCACTGCGCATCTTCTTGAACATCTGACTGTCATTAACCGCGAAGGTGATAGCGGCACTCGAGATGAGAGAAAAGCGCTTGTGCATCAAACCGACTGCCTCGTCTAAAATTTAGCTAACGAGATAGGACGTTACGCTGTTGGCATCTAACGACGGGGGAAACGAGTCCCGGTTATGTCCCGGGTGTTATGGGGTGCGTTGAAACTGCGACACCTGCGGCGGAAGCCGAAGTAGGGGAACAAGTATATACGGACGAAAGTAATGGACACCGACAGTGCAAGCTGGAAGATACGCGCGCACGCTAAGCGTCGTATGTCGCTTAAAACGCAGCGGTTGTCAACTTTCTCTTCATCCCATTCTAAACTATTGATCTCACGAAAGCGCCGTGAGTTTTTTTCAGTCACACGAAGCGCGTAACGTTCCTTGCAAATTCCCACAGACAAGATCGTTGTTGTGTGCAACAAACGATATCTTTACTGTATTATTTAATGAACAAATCATTCCGAAACCAGCAATCGTGTGTTTCCGAGTATTCTTATCGACATTAAGAATATACGCGCGCATCATTTATAAAGAAAGTAGTATCTCTCGTCTCATCTTTCGCGACACATTCATATTTTGCGAGAGAATGATCGGATTTCTTTCCTTTCGAGCGATAGAGTCGGAGAGAAAACGCGTTCGATGCAAATGAAACGGCGAAGTCGTGAAAAGAGTCATGGCCCTCGTCAAAATGTTTTACGCAGCGCGGGGAAGACGTACGTTGTGGATGTGCGGCCGCATGCCGATCATATTTCATGCAAATTGTCCACCCTCGCGTGTCCTTCCCGGCAAGCAGCATCGGGACGCGGGGCAGCAACCGGAGCGTATCGCCGCTCGCTCGCCACCGTTCCAGAGACTTTTCGCGAGTGCAGAAGCTAATTATGGAGACTATTTCTTCCGACGTACGAAACACGGAAATTTTCTCGCCACGTAAGAGAAAACGCAATTTCCACGGTTGTATTCACTCCTCGTCCGACCATCCCTCTTCTCGTTGACTGCGATCTAATTTAATGATAATGAGAGAGAGAGAGAGAGAGAGAAAAAGAGCGTGGTTTGTTCCAATTTCATTGCATGCGAAATGCGGCCACTCGTCCTCCTATAACGCGCGACTCTGTCTTGCCCTGAAATGTTTCCCCGCGAAAATTCGTCGCCACTTTATTGCGCTTGTAACACCGTTCTTCTAAGTTTACTTTCGGCTTACGTATAATACGTTTCCCGCCACACAATTCCGATTCAATAAAATTTCAATCAATAAGCTTTTAAATACATGTCTTTTTGTGCTCTCTGTATTCCATTAAAAACGAGGATAGAATTTTCCTCGCTTTTGCGGTAAATTTTAGATGTTTAATAATCCTTTGCAAATTTTGTTCGTTTATTTTTTTTTGTACTGCGATATGGCAATACCGCCGTTTGTACGGAATAAAAGAAAATTATATGAAACAAACGCAACATATGGCAGATCCGGAAGAAATGTTACAAATATCTGAACCGCGACGTTTTTTTTCGCCGCTCTAAATAAGAGCTAAAGCTCGTTTCAATAAAAAATAAAATAAAATAAAAAAAAAAAAAATACAAATCCAATGAGAGTTCGGGTGATATCCCGACGCGATAGCCGCGCGCGCAACCCGAGCAAAGTCGTTCTTCGAGCTCAACTATGTTTATGAATTGCACGGCAAACAGCCTTAATCCGAGCGAAAACCTTCGATAAGCGGCTTTCTCGAAAAATATCTTTTTGCACATCGCCACTTTTCATTCGCGGGTACACCCTGTACGTGAAACCGACTAAAGTTGACCGGTAAATCGATATCGCGCCGTGTCGGCGTTTATGCGTGAGCACCACGTGATCGACACGCGGGCATTTCGGCACGCGATATGTTAATAAATTATCGCATCGAGAACGCGATAATTTTGTTGAAATAATAATTTCTACGTGACGACAATCATCTTTGCGCGTTTTCCAAACAATACGGTCGGTCTCTCAGTTATTGCGACGAAAACAATTTTTTTACAGAGAGATAAAAAAACAGTTTATGTTCTCGTGATGTATTCGAGTTGGTTTTAAAGTAGGAGTAAAGCCGCGTCTATACACAAGTCGCGAGTCGCGAGAATCGAGAATACACGCAGTCGCAGATCACGAGACACGAGTGTGTCCACATTCAAAACGACAAACAGTTTCGTCTTTTTTTATTCATTAGGTTCTCCAAAAATCAATTATAAAATCAATCTCTTGTGGACACAGCGAATTGTCTCTCTTTAAAAAGCTTTTCACTGACATTCTCTTTTTTCTCTTGCAACTTTTCATCATCTTGCGATTGATTGACGGAAGTAATGCAAAGAGTTAACAAGTCTACATAAGAACATCGCGCCCCGATATTTATGCGGATCGCACGCAATTAACGCTTTAATCTCGTCGCGTGGCGAAAGCATTCGTGCCGACGACGCGACCGCGGGGAGCGCAATATGAAATTTCGTTATTGCCAATAAAAAGGAGCGTTTATCGTCGCGCCCCTGAAGTGGGTCGTTGTTTCGGGATAATGATCCATGCAAAAGTCCATAAAAGTCCGGAATGCCTATCGCGGTCGAACGGCGACGTAACAATTGATACGCCGGGATATGCGCGCGCGTCGACTGAATTTCGCTACCTCTTTTTACGACCTGACAAGTCTGAAAAGCTATCACGGTAATCATCTCTCGTGACGCAAATATCCGTTGCAAAATGATATCGCATAAAACGAAGGAAGAGAAAGAGAGAGAGGGAGAGAGAGAGAAAGAGGGGAAGCAAAATTTTCTTTTCAACCGCTTATAACATCCGTTTTAACTTTCGAGAAGTTAAAATTCAACTACGTATTATAAAGAAAGGGAAACAGGTTTTCTATAAAAGTAGAGCTCACGGCGTACTAGGTCAAATTTCACGCTTCCAGTGTACATAACGCGATCTCTTCTCTCTTCACAAAGAAAATTCGTTTAATTCAAAAAGAATTTTCTCTGGAAAGTACAAAAGAGATTCCAGTAAATCGATTGTCAAGTGTGTTCTCTTCTTTTTCAATCGGATTCTTTGATAACTTTTCACTCCGGTTAAGGAAAATTTGATTTCACAAAGATTATACATTGTTGATTACATATTGTTAAAGTTTCACTGTGTCTAATGGTTTTCTCTATTTAAAGTTTTAAAGCTATTTGCACGAAAACAATGACGACGTGCAATTCTCATGTGACATAATAATGTGTACTTGAGCATGAGAGGAAAAATGAGTTTTTCCGAATTACGGCAACATAAGCGATGATTTTATAAATATATATGTATATATATGTGAGTGCTACATAAATTAAACATTTATGCACATATTAAAAGTTTTTTTCCTGCTTTCCAGCATGGATTTTTATATTCGTTTTCTTTTTTTTTTTTATATTCAAACGCGATGTAGTTTCGCTAGATAAATATATATCAGCGTATATAAGAGAATGCAAACATCACTTATATTTTTCGTGTGTATTTCGTGTAAGCCCGTGGAAGAGCAAAATATCGATTATTTTATTTCGTCAGTTTTTATTCTGACGCTACATACGGACTGTCTGAAACGTATTGTATGTGAATGTCACATGTCATTTATGTTTTATACGGATTTATTTCAAAAAAAACATCAAAATCAAATACACAAATTTGAATATCATATATAGGCTGTTTCAAAATCCACTAACATTACTGAAAATCGATGTAACGATATAACGTCAACTACAGATTGCCAGTGAAACACAGTCATATAATATTGTTGATTAAACGGTCACCGTCAGTGTACTTAGAGGTACCGAAACTGAAGGTTCTTACCAGAAAAGTAAAACACAAATAAATTTAAAGTAACGGATATTATGCTTCATATATAAAACCAGTGCGTTATTGATAAAATTCTCAGAAAAAACGTAATATTTAAAAATAAATTCCGGCTGTCATTTTCTAAATTGCACTCGCAAAAATAAAGAAACTTGTTCTTTTTCTAATAAAGTAATGAATACATTTCGGAAAGTGAATAAGATTCGTACACGATAAATCTGAATTAAAAGCGTCTATCAACATGGAGTGGATAGACTACACACAGAACAGTAAAACTAACAGTGAAACTAACAGTGAAACTGATAGTGAAACTAACGAATCAAATGTACCTCTAAGTATTAAATACTTAATAAAAAACCTTTTGGTATGATAATATAACTAATCTCTCTTATACAGCATAAAAATATGTATTTATTATCTACATTTGTGTATACGTATTTATTATCTATATTTGTGTTCAAATACAAATACGATGATTGAAATATAATTTCAGGCAAAAAAATATGTACTGTTTACACGTCCTATAACAAAAATGAAAATTTTATTACTTCGAAAGATATTAGAATTGGGCTATACTTTGGATACTAAATTGCATCTCGTAAAATTATTTATTCCAAAAGCAAAAACTTTATTAAAAATCGAATCAACGCAGTATATTAAGGTAAGTGTATAAAATGAATATGTAAACTGATGTGTCTAATTATTTATAAGTTTGTTCATTGTAATATATACAGTGTTATATTGTGTTTTATTGTATAATGTGCGTTTAATTTTGTCTATAAACATGTATGTAGCCGTTAAGTAAATCGTGACGTAGTCTCTCGCTTTAAATGACACGAAACATATTTGTAGGAAAAAATATTAGAAATCATAGTAAATATATGTCACGTTCAGGAGGCCGTTACGATGATAAGCAAAGATGTGGAGTTAGTTGGAATTATATTGCGTTTCTTCGGTATTTGTTACAACAATTACCGATTACAAAAAACTCTATTCAAATTTCTATTTTTAATAACGTGCGAGATTGAAACAAATCCTACATCAATTTGGACACGTCACTTAATAAGATTTCTTGTGGGACCTAACATAATTTACACACTGACGCATCTTACTCCAAGTAAAAAATACCGCATTCTATATTAACACGTTGACTGCCACGGCGTCCTGGGCAAGTAAACAACCTACGAAATATCTCGTAGTTGGCAGTCAACGTGTTAAAATCGGAAACACACAATGTTTCTTTTATATCTCATAATTTTATTTTGTGTTTAGAAAAACAAACAAGAAATGGATACATTATTATAAATCATAACTCATTTATAGACATAATAATAACGCTAGAAACGTTATCGGGATTGTTGTTACCAGATGGAAGCAGCATCTTAGAACGTCTATTTAAAATAGAAGACTTAGTGTCTGCATTACAGATGAGGTCTTTTATGTTTTTGAGCAAACATGCTCGACGTGTTGTGCGACTCGTTCAACTTTCTCGTTGGATCGTCGTAAGAGAATGGCTGATACTTATGACAAATATAACAAAAATGAACTGTTTTAAAGTTAAATCGCGTGACTTCGATTTAGAGAACGACATAGACAGCGTACTTAGTCTGGATGATATGACCGGAATGCTACATATGTGTAGAAATGTATATTATTACGAGATGTTATTGTATGTAATATTTTTTTTTCTGTTACATGCATGCGTACATAAATTTTTTATTCACACGAATACTATTTAAAAAAATTGAATTCCATTCAACTGTTACAGTTTAGAAGACGTATGGAATTGGGAAAATATTCAATTAGAGTCAATGGAAAAGTCTATTGACGTATTACATAAAATTATAACGCTGTCGTTAAACTCATTTCTAGGAAGTAAAACTCTGCCAAGAATGGCAGAAATTACAAGTGACATCTTAGCCTTTATGAAAACAAACTATTTCCGATGCAAGCTCGATTTGAATGGTGAGATCGCAAAAAATATAATTCGATCTTATATATGAGAAAAATAATAATGAAATCTATCTATAAAAAGAAATATGTTTTGCGGTATTAATTACAAACACACAGAAAAGCTGTGTGTTTGTAAAATAAGATAATTACGACAAAACTTGTTTACAGATACGCGACATGTAAAACAATACTTGATGCACATTACAAAAAAATGGAAGTGCAAAGATTTCATGGAGTTATTCCTTATATCGCAGTTGTATCCACTGATAATTGGAAATTATTTTAACTTCCGTAACCATAATCAAGTAACATGGCATATAAAACCTATTTGCAACATATCACAGCGTAAAAAATTGCACAAAATGTGTAATACCTGTTTGTATCTTTGTAATACCCGTGATAATTCATTTTAATGTCTATATTCCAAAGTAAATTTAATATAGATATACATATTATATCTATATGTATTAAAAAAGAAGATAAGGTGTTCCGTCAAGTTAAGTACCTACTAGCAAAAATCAATTTAAAAATCGAAAATAATATTTCATATTAATATTATTTCATATTCTATCCTTGCGTTATATACAAACAAAAGTTTACATAAAATTATTTATGCAACTATAATAGTATTATGTGCGTAAAAAATATATAAATAAATAAATACATAATAGACAATTTATGTGTTTAGCCTTTGAAAGGTTTATTAAAAGAAATGTATTTTTTGATGTACTAATAACTATTATACGTTGTGTTTGGTTTTTACTTCTCAAACAGAAGGTTCAGTTTTAAAATAGTTTGTTCTATTATTTTCATTTGTTTTTTTTTTCATGAAGAAGGTATATATACCTTCCCGTCTGCTTTTGACGGAACACTCTATATGTAAGAAATATATAAGATATGTAATTATTCGACAAATAGTAATAAAGAAGCAAAGCAAATTAACTCACGTTGCAATTAACTTTCCAGAATTACTGCATCATAAGTTACCTAACTCAAACGCTTTTTCGCTTTCTGAACGCGAATTTTTTCTAGCAAAACGCACTCAAAAATGTGAATGTCAAGTTATTGACATTTTTAACGAAAATTTTGTTGAAAAAGTTATCAAATATCAACACGCACATGTGAATCTCATGACAGTACACTCGGTGAGATTCCCGCGCAAATCAGGAAACACTAAAGATTTAAGCTCGAGATGATACATAATGCGAACACAAAACTTCGTTGCGGTGCATACAACGAGAATCTCTTCTTCCATCTACCGGGAGCCGAACACGTCGATGTTTCTTACCTCCAATTAGTGCCGCAAGATGATACAACTTTGGGAAAGTTTGCGCGATACAATGCGGGCTGTGAGATAGAGCTGTGTGCGATGATAAAATCCCGATGCGTGGTGGAGAAATTTAGTAGCGTCGGTGCGTATCCGCTGCGGCTTAACTGTTGGCATTTGCGTGCCAAGAGAGACAAGTGCTTAATTAAATAAGTTTCTCAAACTTATCGGAAAGACAATACGAGACTTCATATGCTGCGCGATATCGTACATGCAATCCTTCTATGTTGTATTAAATCGATTTTCTGTATAAAATCCGTGAGATTTTTCATGTCACCGTTCATCATGTCATATTATCTCACGGCATAAAATGTTGATAAGACCTACTGTGTAATGAAAACGCGATTTAAAGTTGAATAGAGATTGGTCACTACACGAAACGATTCCACAAACAGAAAAATATACAAAAAAATAATACGAAGCTGTTTGAATTTTCTGGCGAATTTGAATTCGATGTCTTTAAGAGAATCGGAAAATAGGAAATCTCACGTATAAATTTTTAGTCGTTAGCGTTCAAATACTTCATAACGAATAAACTCTTTGTTTGAGAAGACGTTCCTGGTTAAGTTCCGAACACGCGATTTCTAATCGCGTACACTTGATGCACGTCAGTCGCACGGCACGCTTATTCGAACCCGCAAACCCGGCCCATTTTTAACGAGAAAACTTTTATTCCCCCGACATTTTGTGCAAAAAGTACATGTACGTCGGAGGAGGCGCTGGGAAGTAACTTCCGAACAAGTTAACTCCGGTGATATCATAATCACCGGAGCACGCAATAGTTATCGCCCGGGCGTATCATTGAGCGATACATCGAGAGAGACACCTCGGGGCGTTCTACGCGCCACTCGGACGATCGAGCGGAAAAACTGATATTCTTTCCCGGACGAAAGAAAAAAACTCGAAACTCGTAAGAAGAGACTAGATCGTTAGGATAAGCCGCGACGTTATTAAAGAAAGAGACGTCGGCGGAAAAGAGAGATTCAAGCGCCGCGATACGCGCACATAACCGTAGGGAAGAAAAACGATCAAGATAGAGAAGAAAAGAGACTACCACCCTGTGAGACAAGGGAGAAATAAAACTGCCGAAAGGGATGTTATCAAGAAAGTACGTGAAAAAAAAAAGTTAATATCCAAGTGTCCGACAATGCTCGACGAAGCTATGAGCGCGACAGCGCGATGAGCCGACTGAAGACAACGAGAAAAAAGTCGAGAAGAATCCGGTCAGGGACCTCTGATGGGGTGCGTGCACTGATATCTTGTTTAATTAAGCGAACTCTCTCTCTCTCTCTCTCTCTCTCTCTCTCTCTTTCTCCGCGCGGCGTCTTGTCGTGCGGTAAGCATTCGACCCATTGTGAGACTTCGAAGTACCCGCAGGTACGATCGCCACCGCGAAGAGAGGAACAGGAACACACTTCAGGCTTTCTTCTCCCTTTTCTCCTCATTCCTCATCCGACTTCGCGCTAACGAACGCCGGTCGTCACGGACATTGCGAGTGTGCACGTGCGTACATATACCCATTTTACTTGTACAACACCGCGGCGCATTAATACGTCAGCTTGTGAAGATCGTGAGAGAGATGCACCTGTGCGAATATGCAGAGAAACGAGGATTGGAAATAAAGTACGAAAAAAAAAGAGGCATCGTCGAGAAGAAGCGGAGCAACGTGTCCCGTCCTAATTACGTGCCGCCACTGGCTGTTGCCGCAGCAGCGCTGCAGGGCGCCACAGACCGAACGGTTAACGCGAACGCTAACGACTCGAAGCGATTTGGGTTCAACGGGCGTTCGAGAGAACGACGAGGAACATCAATTTCGGCCTCGAAGAGTCGAATACGCGACTGGGATGACAAAAATTTACCTGTTTTTCAGACAAAAAAAATATCAGATTCATCATTTCGCTAAAAAAAAAAAAAAGAGAAACACTT
>QVNW01001245.1:0-33467 GCA_014825475.1 Pseudomyrmex flavicornis | reverse complement strand
GCTCTCTAACACACATTGCGCTGTAACACGCGATATCGGTTGCACGCCATCACTGTGTTCAAGCAGTGAAAATAAATAAACTCGAAAGAATTTATTTATAAAGTGTGATTTCTCGATAATGCAAAGATCAGGAAATTTTTTCGCGATCAAAAAAGTATTCATTTCACTTTATTTTATAAATTATCAAAATTAAATGTATAATACGATTAAAATAATTTATAAAAAATATTTCTCTAGTAATATCAAATATTCCTTTAAATGTTTTTTTGATAGAGCACTTGTTTAATTTTATAAAACTTTATTTTTGAAAAAATAAACAAGTAGTTGTACGTGTCTGTTGTGGTAAGCATTTCTTTCGCGAGATGCTCTTACTATTAGCTACGAAGAAAATTCTTCGCTTTAATCGCAGGATTCAGCGAAACATCGACGAACAAGCCGGAAATCGACGAGGACGAGGAAGACGATTGGAAGGATGCGTCTCCGGTGACGCCGATCTGCAGTCCCGCGCGTCGACCTCCCAGGCTTCATCATCGGGACAAACGGTCACCGACCAGATACGTCGACGTCGACAACGACGTCGAGATCATTCACGAGTTCTATCCCACCACGTCCAAGACGATGCACGAAGAGACGAGCATCGTGTCGTACGGTGGCACGATAATCGTCGAAACGACGAGGATACCCAGACACACGAAGGACGCGACAACGAGAATGGAGAGGGTGACGCCAAAAGTGAAGTTAAAGAAACAACCGTCCACGGAGGTGGATCGCGTGCCTCCCGTGCAGGAGGAACCGTCGTCCAGCGCGGAAGAAGTGTCCAAGGTCACGACGAGACCGTTGCGAAAAACAAGAGAGGAACGCCGGAAGACTTTGAAACGTCACAGCAGCGCGGAATCCGAAGGACGTACGTCCACGTCGAGGGAAACGCTCGAGAAATCGGACACGTCGTCGGAGAAGGGCGCCAAGAAAAAGATTCTCGCGCAGAAAGAAGATACGTCCAGACGGAAACCGGAGTCGCTGGGAGACGAAGAGATCAGGAGAAAGGCTGAGGACAGTTATCGGCGATCGAGGGAAGAGAGAAAGAGTCTGAAAGAACAAGAGTGTATCGAGAGGGTGACGGAGTTCTTGACGAGACACGGTATTCTCACTGTTCCTACTTACCCTGACAAGAGTCTCGAAGCGGCGGGATCCCTCGTTCCTGAAAGACACGAGAACGAACAATCGGAGCAACAATTCGGACGACCATCGGCCGTTAACAAAGAAGAGGAGACTCCCTTAATCGATACGACGCTCGTCGTCGCGTCTACGAAGAGGAAAGAGAGTTTGAAGAAAGTGCCTGAAGTGGTGCAGGAGGCGACGGATTCTCTGACAGATTTGAAAGTCATCGCGAAGGACGCAAGGAGACTTTCGGAGAGCAAAAAGCAACGACCGATCTTAGAACGAGCTCCGGCAGCCGTTTCGGATGTTCAACAACTCGAAGCGACGCCCGTTCAAGAACCGGCAAAACGACCCAGCTCGTTGAGGAAGAGGAGGGATTCCTTTTCGCGAGAATCCTCGAGGGAATCGCTGTTGGAGGAGAAGAAGGAAGTTAGGATTCAGGAGGACGTTCAGGAGATCTTCTTCGAGGACACGAGCGAGCAGGTGAGCGAATCAATGACAACAAATTTAATTAAAATAAATATAAGTTCTTTTTATTACATAAACATCTCCATACACAATTAATAATACTAATAAAAATCTCTAAATACATTTTACGTAAAAAATCTGAGAATTTCTAAATTCTTCAATCTGTCTTGTATTTTTTAATGTCGCACATTACAGATAACCGAACTCTTGCCGGAAGTCCAGTTGGTGAAAGCCAGGATCATCACGGCGGAGGAGGCAACCGCGCTACGCTCCGAGGAGACAGTCACCAAAATCGAAATTCACTCGCCACCGGAAGTGGTCGTCAGCCACGAGACAATTAAACCTAAGCTGATGCGAGCCCCGTCGCCGGAAGTCGTCTCGTCGTTGCAGCTACCTTCGTTGGCGAAGTCAACGTCCGAGAGCACTTTAACGAAGGACAAGCCCGAGTCCGGCGAGGATCAGAAGGTATCCGTGAGAAACCTAAAGCCCGAGATTCTTCTGGATTTGTCGAAAGTCACCGACAACAGCGAGGAGAGCGAGGAGACGCCCGATGACGACAGGGATCGTCACAAAGAGAAACGATTCAAAAGAACCGGAAGCGAAGGTTCGAAGAGATTGATCAAGAGCCAGAAGGAGGAACAATTTCCCTTCATAGTCAGCAGCCTCGCGCTCCCGGACAGACCGGAACTGACGGTTCTGCGTGACGGGGACACAACGAGAACGGCGGAAGAAGCGAGAGCGGACGATGAAATTTCGAGGTAAGCGAATATTGTTGGCCGATGCGCTTCTATTCATTTCTTTTTTTCGGGAATACTATTGAAAATCAAAGAAGAATATAAAAATTTCTCTATTTAAGTGTGTTTAAAATGTAGATTAAACAACAGTAGAGTCGTTATCTAAAAAAGTAGACAACAATTTTGTCAACAAGACAAAATGACAACAATGTTTCGCATTATCGCGTGACCGATAATGCGAAACATTACTTGATATTGTGTTTCTCAAATCTTTCATCGAGAAGATATGATGTTTGCACTGTTGTACGAGAAGAAAGCAAAAATCTTCTATATCTTAACAAGTATTCGATCACATGTCAGGGAAGCATTTCGACATGAACGAAGATCATTCGCGAAAATCGATCTTGCTGCCGCAGCGCGCGGAAAAAGAGGCGAGCCCTTTTGTTTGCGGCATCGCGAAATACGACGGTCTATACCGATCGTTGTTATATTAATAAGTTCATGCGACGTTCTCGGGGCTTCGAATGTCGATTTACAAACAATAATGTTTACCCATCGCAGTTTGTCGATCGCGATTAGGGTTGGATTACACGCACAGCCATAGAAACCCCGAAGTGCTCGTACAATTTACCGGAAAACTGGGTCACCCCGCAGTTAATACGCGCTGAAATACTTTTCTCGGTCCCGAAAATTCCGCGGAAGCTCGAGAATTTCGCTGCGCAAAAAAAAAAAAAAAAATTCGCAATAACGGGGCGCGCATGAATTTTTATAAATGTCAAGCGCACACACTCGGGATAAAAACAAAACAAAAAAAAACAAAAAAGAAAACAAGTAGTAAAAAAAATTTATGCGTTCAAGTTTCGCGTCGTCGTCGTTGTCCAGCGATGATGCATCGATGTTCATTTTTATGCGTCGCGTCGCCGCGACGTCGCGGTAACGGACAACGGGAAATGTCGATTATACGAACGCAGAATCTCTCGGTTTTTTCCGAGTCCGAAATATGGAAATTGAGAGAAAATCTGGACCAATGTAAAAGATTGATAAATAATTCATACGATAACCAGAAGACGTTAAGCGAATTTACACACTTTATTTACACTTTTTTCGAGTCCCGCTCGCGTCGGGACTTGAAAAAAATTAAATAATTAATTTATTCATACACGTCTTCCCCGCAATCGTCGTCTTCCGAGAGTGATACTTTTTAATTCATCGGAAGATACATTGTGAGAAGAGGGGAAAGAACGGAAAATATAAAAACGTCTTCCTTTATATTCTTAAGGACTGCGTTTTTCCACTTTTCAGAAGAACTTTTCAGAAGAACTTTTTCATTTACATACATTTACGCCACAAAGTTCTCGCTCGCGGGATTGCAGAGGTTCCGCCCACACGCGAATAAAGCACATTCCGCCAAGTGTTGTTTTCTTTGCGGAACGTTCGGATTCGCGTTGAAACGCGGTACGTGTATCTAGTGTCACTTTGCCAGAGATGCGATATTCACTTTTTTTTATGTATGGAATATTTTTCACGCCAATTTACGCAATTTACTGATTCGTTCATTTTTTTCGGATTGTTTTTTATAAATTTTTAAATATTATCGTCTAACTAAATTATAAACTATATTGCATAACTTTACGTCAAAAATTTATCTACAACATGAATTTGTATTCCAAAGTTCACATTTGTTTACGCGAGATCGTTACGTGAGATTTAAACGATTGATGTTTCATTACAACAGCGCCAGAAAAATAAGCATTGCGTCTGACGCAATCGATAATAGACTTCGAAATAAACCAAAGTGGCACAAGACCGATAGAGTCAGACTTGCTTGGGAGTTCGCTCGGGTAGAAACAAATCTCGATTCGCAAAGACGAGACGTGGGAGGAAATTCCGCCGAACTTAACGCAGACTGACAGCGATGTTAATGGGTGGCGAAAGAGAAAAAAGCTGATCGGTCCAGACGGTATAAAAGGGAGAAAAGCTGACACGGACGCAGCAAAGCGAAAAAAGACAAATCGAACGCTATATATCGGACGCGAAGCAGTCGAAAGCGACGCGGATTGACATTCGCTGGGGAGAAAAAAGACGCGTACGAATGGTCGTTACGTAACGACGAAATGGCAAAAGGGAAATAAATGTAACGAGACGCCGGGAAACAACGCACAGACGCGTCGCGACAAACACGACGGAATGATAGACGCTGACTGCAAATTAGAAAAAAAGTCGCGGAAGCGATAACAAAAACACGTACGCGATGTGACACAATCGCTGTTGTTACAAAGAAACGAGGAAAGACGCGCGCGGAATTGTGAAGGAGCGGAGATGAAAAAAACAGGAAGATACGCGCGGAATTGCCGGTAGCTGCAGAAAGATAAGACTAAAGAGGCGGCGAGGTCGAGGTGGAACGAGGAGGTGCCGTAAGAGAAGGAACGATGGAAGAACAGTGTGGCTGAATCAGGGAAAAATGAATAAATACGACGCGAAAGAAAAACAAAGAAACAAAAAAAAAAACAATAACGAAATCCATAATCAGTACGTAACAAGTTTATTATTAAAATGAGCGAAGTAGCGAGAGATGTGTGTGCGCATAAAAAACAGAATTGAATTTAGAGTAATTTAGGATAATCTTTTTTTTTTCGGTAATAAATAAAAATTACTTCATTTTAAATTTGATTTTATACGTGAAAATCAAATTTTAATCGAATTAATATTATCGATTTATAATTTTAGTGCCTAAATATATTTTGTTTAGCCTTGATTACCTTTTGTCCTATTATTAAAATGTGTTACGTTGAAAGCTTGAAAATTGTGAAGAAATATGGTAATTGAACTATGACCTAAAAGCGCGCTATCATTCAATTTTCGACGGAGAGTATCGTAAATATTAAAGTGACTAAAATATATAGAGTCAGCGCGAATATATGAATACATCAATGTAATATATGTAAGTTACTTTTCATGAATTAGAGACTAGCGTCAAGTGCGTGCCCGCACTTTTTGCTTCATTAAGTTGTTCTCCACCCGCGTGAGACGTTTTTAATTTGCGTTTCCAGCAATGCTGCTTCGCGTTTTTCTATAACCTCGGTTTTTCAATCTAAATTTCAAAAGTTGAAGAATATATAAAACATATATATAATTTATACACACAATATATAAAATATATAAGACATATAACATCTATGCAAAATAAAAGATAAAATATTTCTTTTATAGATAATTTATGAAAGTTCGACGATTTATAGAGTTGTCCTATATTTCTTATATATATTTTTGTCAAAACTCGGTGTTTTATATACATATATCGATATCTCGAGAAAAGCAAATTCTGATTCTCGTTTGTCAGTGACTCGTCGTCACTTATCGAAAATTGGCTGACACGACATGTTCGGGATTACTTTATGCATCCACACATGCACGCCAAAGCACATGACGCATAAATCTTCGCAACTGTGCACGTGTGAATCCATATATGTGAATATACATACATATATATATGTGTCTTTGCAAACACGTACATATGTGCGCTTTCGGATTTGTCTAATAACCACGGTCGTCTTTTTATTACCGACGTTTTCAGTCACACATACACACGCGCGCGCGCGACGCATCTACATACGTTCTCATTTCTTGCGTGCCATTCTGCACATACGACGCGCACATATAGCCACGTCGCCTTGTAAGTCTCCACACACGCGAACGCGCATCTACGTACGTACATATTCTCACGTTAAATATGCCGCGCACGCGTACGTTCCTCCTATACAATTAAGAATACCGTGTTCGCATATACATGACTCTACGAGTATGAGGTGTCCTAGAAAGCGTATAATATGAACTTGTACAGAAACATGTAGAGATCGTAGAGATCGCGCTCTTAAAAACTTCCTTTACAAGAATTTTGATGTGAATTTACACATGTGTTTGAGATCATCAGAAGTGTGTGAAAAAATTAAAACTCTCTTAAAGAAGTTCAATCTGTAGAAAAATAATGTTTTATTTTTTTATTTGTTTATTTTTTATTTAAATAGATGTTTCGCACTTGGATAAAAATTTAATTCGGACGAATGACAGATACAAACAAAATTTACAAATTTCTCAATTATCACGATATCACACATATAAAAAAAAAAAAATCGCATTTGATCGTATTCTCAACATCGTATGTAATTTTTTCACGACACCTTGTATGTAAGTTGTACAGTACATTTCATACGCCAAACACACGCGCTCAATGACCAACAACTGCGCGCACACACACACATACATACACACACAGACACATACATACTTCCCACACGTGTATATACATATACATATACGTATTACGTCGTCGCGCAGAGCATGGAATCGAGCGCGCGCACGCACGGAATACTCCCGCGATAGAACACGAGTCACCCGCGCCTCAAGCAGTCTACGCGCGCGTCTACGCTCGGCATGTTATCATCATCGCGTTTGCGCGTCTTGCGCTTCGCACAATCATTCGCGAGTGCGCTCGCTCGCGCGCGCGCGCATGAACGTATTTGCTCACCTGTGTGTGCGCACGTGTGTGACGAGCGCGAACACACGCGCGCTTCGTAAAAGAGTGTCATTTATTAGATCAAAGGAAGCCAGTTTGCAGTGACGCGCCGAAGACACAACACCTTGGCTTCCGTACGGACGACGTAACGTGAGAAACAAATACCCGTGCGTACTTTGCTCGTCCGCGTCGCGTTCTCCCGCTGAAGGTTCCCGACAAGTGCCACTCTCTTCCTCGTGCTCGCGCTCGAGTATCTTTATTCTCTTTTTTGACTCGCGCATCCTCTAGAAGTGCGACTCGATCTCGGTGTAGAAAGAAAAAAAAAAAAGAAGAAGAAGCGACGGAACGACGTCAAAGAAACGACGAACGTGCCTCTCGGAGTCTGAGAGCGTCGCGCAAAAATCTTACCTTGCTTGGATAACGGAAGTTGAAGTACGTCATGTAACTGCCTCATCCGAGCGTAACTGGCGCTTCTTAGCGTCGAGAATCGCGATTCTGTTTTTCTGTTTTTTTTTCTGTACGATGAGACGAACAAAATTGCATACGATCAGTCTCGGCGAGTTTCAGTCGTCGCGATATTTCACACTTTGGTAAATATGTAGAAATGTGTCACGCGAATGGTTCGTCTTATGTAATATTCAATTTATGATTTCCGCAAGTCAAGTTGGTTTGAAAATAGAAATACGAAGTTGATCTACATGGTCAATTGCGCAAGAAAGTTTTGAGCGCAAGTTTTTACAAGAAGCAAATTCGCGCTTCAATTAGACGGTTCGCATATGATTTCAAGTTTTGAACAAAACACAAAGATGATTTCAGAGTTATGTAATAAAAGAGAAATGTCAAAATTGGAGCGCGCGCGCTTTATATCGTATCATAATGAAAAGATTTTAAAAGAGTTCAACTTACTCTTGAACGTTATTTTACATATAAATAATTCATTTCACATCAGAATATTTATATGTATAAATAATATTTTACGTAATAATGCTACTACGAATTTTTTTCTCTCGTGAAATACCGAAAAGTGAAAACTTTTTTCGAAAAAAAAACAAAAACGAGAAGATATTTTTGGTTCGCAATATCATAACCATTTGAATACAGAGGGAATTTTCTCTCTCTCTCTCTCTCTCTCTCTCTCTCTCTCTCTCTTTCTCTCTCTGCTAGAAGCAAACACGGCGGCAGATCCGTCACGTTCTTGCGTAGGATTTATACTTTGTGTTCACGTGTATGTACATACGGAAAATGTGCGCACGTTCCGCATCGAGTGAATATCGCGTTTTCCCACAAGCAACCGATAAATAATCCACGTATATTATCATCATCATCATCATCATCATCGTCAGTTGTGCAAGTCAGTTGTTCCTTGTTTCGAGTTTCGGTTGACAAAACAAAAATATCGCGTTCGAAATTTTGCGCAAACTGCATATCGATCGCTTTTTATTTTGCAAAAGGATCGAGCTGGGAAAATTAAATTTTTATAAACCGCGAATTTTCCACGTTATTGCCGATAACGTGGATTGCATCAGAGTTTCATTTTTTTTTTTTTTTTTTTTTTACGCTGTTACCGAGTCATCGCGACGATGTTCTATGATTCACGGTTAATTAATTTCAATCGCATCAATAGTATTCTACCGTTGGTTTCCAACTAAAAACTATTTCTAGTTTTATTTTCGCGCTATATACGGCACGTGATAATTTTAAGACGAAAGTAATCATTTTTACGATTGATCTCATCTAACGACAAGTAACTTTTTTTTACGTTTCTCGGATGCGTAACAAGCTGCAATTCCCGTCGACGATTCACTTATCTCTACAACAGCCTTGTCCTAAAAAACAGAGTTTCCGCTTCGTTAAGCATTTGATTCGCGTCGAACTCTTTTTTTTTTTTTTTTTTTTTTTTTTTTTTTTTTTTTTTTTTTTTTTTCATTTTTCTCAAGATCTCAACGCGAGGGATACGTCGACGCGCCGAAGGATTCTTCGATTCCACCGAGCGAAGTCGTCGATCGCGCGGCACAGGATCGACGCGAGAAACGAAAAGAGGATCACGACACCGGTCAGACTCCTTTGCGCGAGAAACGCTCGCCGTTGTCGGAGGAGGTGATTCGTAAATACGAGGAGGACAGTTTGATCTGCAAGGAGCATTCTCTCGAGTATCAGAGCCAGACGCTCGAGAGCCAATCTGATCATCTGTTTCACGAGGCGATCACCCCTTCGCTTCTGGAGGATCTGTCGGAAGCTCAAGAGACTTACGACGAAAGTATCTCGGAGGTCGAACGCAGCTTCAAAGAAAGTCATTCCCAGTACTCGCCGAAGGAGAAGCGCGACGTACAGACGCAGACTGTGCAGGAGTCGAAGAGCACGCAGTGCAGCCCCGAGCAGAGTGTAACGAGTCCCTGCGAGGAACCGTTGTCGGCGATCAGTCCGTTCCACATCGGCCAGAAGTACTTTCAGAGCCCTAAACGGGAAGTGCAAACGCAGACTCAGGACGAGAACAAGAGTATTCAGTGCTCGCTCGAGGACTTCGGTGATCTCGCGAGAAGCGACGATCGATCGCAGGAGTCGAAGAGCACTCAGTGCGTTCCGGAGGACATCTCCGCGAGATCGTCATCCGACAGATCGAAATCCTCCTCGCGAGAGGACGCACTGCGCAGTCCACGACGAGAGGTCGAGGTACAGACCTATCAAGAGTCGAAGGCGATCCAATGCAGCGACGACGAGCTGCTGCTCGAGGCTGATCAAGCGAGCATCGATCGTCCAGAGTATTCGTTTCAGAGCAGACCGACCAGCTCGACGTCCAGGAAGACCGAGAGCTCGCCCTCGTCGACCTCGCCGAGCTCGCCGCGGAAGTTTCCGACAGTCGTCTTCGTGGAGCGCAGAGGGGACATGACTGTCACGCACAGGGATTACGATGGTGATGTCACCTGGTCCAAGCACTGGGGCCCAGAAAGACTGGTGGAGATATACAGAGAGCCGAGGACCAGTCTAGGACTCAGCATCGTCGGCGGAAAGGTATGATACGATTTTCTTTTTCTTCATGTCCTTGACACCGCGCGAAAGAACGGAAAGAAATGTAAATTTATTTTTGTTCACGGTTTTCCTTAAATTATTTTTATTTTTAACATATAAGATTTTTATATATTAAATGTGTTTTATAATATATATATTTTTTTTAACTAAAATGTATATATATATATAAATCATGACTTCTCTGTTATTAAAATATTTTCTACTTATTTCAACAAGCGATTTGTGCTATTTTTAAAATTAGTCTTCGTTAGTCGCGTGTTAAGTTCGTCAATTTAAAAATTTTATTCAACCAATTCGATCGATGCGAGATAATCTTGAATTATTTCGGAATTATTTTTTTTTACGCGTCCCACATGGGGGCCACACACAGTTTTTTCGTAATTCTTTTATTAGCACGCACGAATATAACTCGCGAGAACAGACGAGAGAGTTGGTCTACCGATATTACTCCGATGTTTTATAGCTGGTTTCCCTCTCTCTCTCTTTAAAATTGGGAATGTTACGACGGCTATTGAAACATTCGGACAGAGTTGGAGAAGTAGGTCGAACCAGATGGTTTTGCTAGTAAACAGATGGCCCAATAGATCTGTTCCGTTTACCGGATGATCTGTAGCTCAATAATTCAAACCGATAATTAACGTCGAAATTTAAACCTCGCGGTGGATGCGAACCGGTACGCGTTCTCCGTCGAGATACCCGTCCTCGTGGGATCCTCGTGGATATTTAATAAATTTAAATTGCGATAATTTCGTCAAACAAATTCGTCGCGACACTCCCGGTTAAAAGGCCTTTATCGCTCGCGCGGAGACAAGCGGATATCGGGAATTGTTAGTCTCGACGAATGGAATTTAATTCAATTCAACGCCTCGCCGACGCACATTGACTCGCTAATGTACATCGTCCGTAGTATTCGCCGATGCGAACTGCATCGGTTTAAGTGCATTAACGCGCGCCAGGATAGTTTCCTGACATTAAGCCGAACAAGAAAGCGGATATAATAGGATCATTGGCTTTGGGTTGCGGTGACCGTTTCGTTATTTTGAAAGCTCGTTAGAATTATGTACAAAACAAGTTACTGAATGCACGGCGCAGCATCGCGCATTATTTGAATAATGCGGCTGTACTTTTAAGCGCATAAATTCATGATCGCGCAATCCCACGGGCGCGTCGCGGCTGCGTGATATAATTAATTTCACGTGTACCTCTCCCTCTCCGCTTTGTGAAATTTCGAATAAATTTCCGCATTAATTCTCTGCTAATTAAATACGTTGTTGCTTCTCTTACGCACTCCGCGGCCGGAGAGATGCACAGTCTGTACGCGCGGTGTTAAATAATTGCTTTAATTCGATTAGCGGCCGAACGATACGAACGAACGTCGACGAACCAATGAGAGATTAATGAGAATAAATGACCGGGGAGAAATTGGAGCGGGGACGGAGGGAGATCGGAAATCACGGGGGCTACAATCCGTCTGGAATGGAATTGCCATCACAGTGCTGCTCGCGGCGCGGCACCGGAATTCACGACGGAGTCCGCCGGGCGGACACGCACACAGTGTGCGACGCTAATTAAATTTAACCGCGATTAAATTGTAAATTGTCAGCGGGACCAAATCGACCGATCACGTTTGCCGTTGCGTTAACCTGCCGTTTAATCGGAACCTTGTATATACACGGAGCCATTTAAACCGACCGATCGATCTTCCTTTCCAGGTCGATCTGCACAACGGCGGCTCCAGCAAGTCCCAGAACATTTCCGGGATATTCATCAAAAATGTTCTGCCGAACAGTCCGGCCGGCAGAACCGGCGGTCTCAAGGTAACGTTGCCTCGAAGGCAATTTTCTTTCACGCGCAAATCGCGTTCTCTCTTCTCGATTTTAGATACATCTCGGTCCGTTCTTCTTTCCTCGCGTTCGAGTGAAGAAAAAAAATTTGTGTCGATAAATTTGATAAATATTTGACAAAATAAAATGAACGGAGATAAAAATAAACCTGTAATTTTACGTCGTTACGTACTTCGATAAAAAATTGTCGTGAACAAATACGGGGGCACGTACGATTGTAAGAAAATTAAATATTGAATCCGACTGATTTCTTATTCGGGAGAAGTATATGAACGCACCGAGAGATTGAATAGTCTGTTGCGACATGTCGGCTGCGCTCTCGCAAACTTAATTTGCCCTCCGGCGTACGTGCATGCTTTCAGATTGGAGATAGAATAATTGAGGTGGACGGTGTGGACCTGCGACACAGCACGCACGAGCGTGCAGTGGAGGTTATTCAAGCCGCCGGAAATCCCGTCTGCCTTGTCGTCCAGTCCTTGGTGCATGTGGTAAGATTTTTGATCCGGAATTCTCTCTCTTGAACACACAGTTGCAGATTAGTTTCATTCGAACTTCCTCGAACTCTTTTCTATCCACCGCGCACACTCATTAATTATGCAAAATTGTCTTTTCTATACTTAAAAAACATGCAAATAAAAAACTTGGGGATGTTGGTTTTTGCGAACGGGGAACTTTCGCGATTACGTTTGCCTTACAAACGACGACGTGTATACAAAGCGAAACGTCAAGTTTCGCGCGAAAGCTTGTCCTCCTCCTTAACGAGGTCGCCATTATGAATTCGCGCGCTTTTGAGTTTCAAACCTCCATTTGGCGCAAAAGTTACCTTCGCAATTAACCGGCGAAACTTCGGCGTATATCTGACAATCGATTCGTCGCCAACCGGACGTCACCGACGTTCTATACGACGACGCAAAGCGAAATTGAACTCTCGTGTAGTAATGCGACCGAATGGCGACAGGGCTTTAACGTTCGTCGCCTCCAAAGTGTCACCGATAGACGCATTACGCGAAATTGGACGCGATATATACGCGCGACACACGTCGAAGTGCAACTGTCATTGCGCGGAAAACCTTTGCATCTCACGCGATGACAACACACGCCGACTTTTATTTCTTCCGCGCGCCGCGGTATCGAAAATGTTATCTTAGCAAACACCCCGAAGGTTTACGAGCTCTTGGAAACGCGACGACGTTTCGAACAACTCTCTCTCTTGCTTCCTCAGGGCTTCGGAATATACTCGTAGCTCGGTGACGCGCGCGCCTAAAGTGACCTTACGTGGCGTTAATGTAAATTTAATGCTGACTGTGTTGTTTGATCGCGTTGTTTGATCGTTGTGTGGTCGCGAGACATCTTTCACGTGTCACGTTCGCGCGCGCGAGAGTAGTTGAATGCAGACTCTGTCCGCATAGACAGACGATAGAAACTTGCTCTCGGTTGCTTTGAAGTTCGTATATCGCACGTAATCCCGGGACGATCAGGTGTAAACGGTTTCTGCTGCAGAAACAACAAAGCACAGACGTATTCGGACGTGTATATAGATTTACGTTGCGCGTTGCTCGACAAGGCTTCCCCCAAATATCGCTTCTTGCACCATCATCGATCAACCCGACCAATCCGCGTTATTTTCGGCCCGAAGAACATGACCTATTTTTCGATACCTTGAAATTGACTGGAAATGAAGCAGTCGCAAAGCAGCCAAATTTATTTTTCTCTCTTCCCTCTTCTCTCTTATCCGCGGCTGTTGTTTCGACGTGGGTGTCAAGTGTGACGACACCTGTTTGCTGCAGCCGCGGCGGTCGGCCTACAATTGAAACTCTGAAAACGACATAACTTCCTCCGAATTTCAATCGTTCGGCCGCGCAATACGTTCTCTTGTCTCGATGCTGGCAGAACGACAATGTCGTGATACGTGTGCGATCGCGAACGACGACGAATCGTTGGAAGTCGGAGAGAAGAGTGAGAGAAAGAGAAGAGTTAAAAGAGCGAAAGAATGGGACAGAAAGAGAGAGAAAGAGAGAGAGAGAGAGAGAGAGAGAGAAAAGAAGAGGAGGACAAAGGAAGGAACGAGAGATAGTTCGAGGGACAGAGAGAAAGAGAGAGAAAGAGAACGTGGAAAGAGCCATTATCGGCGAACAGCTCTTGTACGCGTACGATGCACCAGGGTCGAACTTTCCAATAAATCTCCTTGATGAAGGGCGGCGAGGGGAAGCAGTGCGCGGAATACTGCGAAAGAGGAAGAGATGCCGACGATGGAGAGATACGTAAAATCAGGACAGACGCGCGAGATGGGAAGATGATAAAAATGCAAAGACGCGACCACATCGGCGAGCTATCGATTCGTATCGGAAAACGGAAGCTTCCCTTTAATATTGTATCTTATATTTTTTTAACTCATAAATATCAAAAAAAAAGTAATCTTAAAATATACAAAATCGGTCGCTGACGCGAGCGTCTGACGCGCTAATAATATTTTTAAAAAAGTTGACATTTACGGTGCAATTTGAAAACATTTTTTCGAAAATGCGTGGGAATAAATAGCAGCAAGTAAAGGTTGGTCTGATCAAGAGGGGAGAGTCGGGGGTTGATGCGGTTCACCGGAAAGAATGGTTTCACGTTGCGACCGAGCGCGCTCGTCATCGACACCATGGACCACATCGGGAACGAAGCCCACCAATACGCCCCCGGCATACGAACTGCGCCATCCACTTTTCTCTCCGCCCCCGTCATCGGGAACTCCCTTTTCGCGCACGAAACCCGTTCGGCGGCCGGTTCACCTGAATGTCATCACTCCCCGTTCAGTTGTCACCAAGCGTCGCGATGCACCGATTCTTCGGACGCAAATGCGTCACCTTTCACGTACGTGATTATCGCCGAGAGGCATAGACGGAGCGCGCACTCCTCCTCCTTCTTCTCTTCCCTCACCTCGTGCTCGATATTCGAAAGCGCGCGCGGAGATGCATCTTAACTCTCGGTGTTGTAAAGTGGGATTTGGTTTGCGGATTACACAGATCGCCAATATCGCGTATTGGGAAGCTCACGCGTGTCGAGAGAATATTGATCTGCGTTAAAACAATAGAAGAGAATTACGGAGATAAATTTATAATTGTATTTTTTATCTTGCGGTATGTGAGATATAAATAAGATAATAAGTGATTTTTGAAAAGTACTGATCAAATACTGAACGAACAAATTCTGAGACGAGACTTAAGATTGTGCACGGAAAAAAAAGGTTTGCTAGAATAGCAAGAAGATTAGGCCAGCGAGAAAAATTTGCGAAGACTGAACTTGAAGTTCTTTTTTTGCCAACAAAATATTTTAAAATACTCAGTAGACTCAGCAAATGTTTCTTGCTGATCGTACAATAGCAAAAAAAATTTTCTTCCGCGCGATTCTTGAAAGAAAATCGCAACTCGCTCAAAATAATTCGAGATCCTACTTTTTAGCAAAACTAACGCAAGAGAGAAAGAGAGAAAGAGACAGAAGAAGATGCATCGCGAGAATCCGGAATGCGCTAGTACGGTCTGTTTTACGCGTTTTACGAGAAGTAAACCCCCTTCTATTGCAGTTACTTTGGCAACAATTCAAGAGCACACGAGCAAATATTTTCCTCTCTCTCTCTCTGCGCAGTTTACTCCGTCGTTGAAATAAGTACAGGCGAAACAATTCCGCAGAAACCATCCGCATCATCTAGTTTCGCCTTCCGTTTCGACTTCCTTCCTCGTCGGCATCTGCTCCCTGTGTCTTTTTATGCCACCGAAAGAGTCACTTCAGCTTCTCTTCTCTTTTATTTCAATCGTGCCGCGTGTGTGTCTCTCCTCGCTGACTCGTCGGTCTTGGAATGTGCTCGTAAACCGCTTAATGTCACTTCGCTTCTGTTCGGACGTACTTATGTGTGTGTGTGTGTGTGTGTGTGTATGTGTATGTGTGTCTGCATACGCGCGTGCACGTGTGTGCATATATATGCGCGTGTTCTATTTTAAAATTAAAATTCTGTAAAAAAAAATCTCTGCCTCCAAGTGCAATTCGATATAAACGTCGGGGTAATTTTACATCGCGTTGAATTACTCGATATCGAGTTAAGATAATGACATTTCGTTTTTTCCGAGAAGCGTATTTGAATGTTTCGTAAAAATTTTCGTAGATATATTGTGTGGATGTACGAACGTATGCACATTGATACGTATCAGACATGTGAAATTTTTATGGTAACAAGTACGAGAAGAGATAAATTGGAGATGAATTTAACCTGGCGGGCGCGCTTTATCCGAGAGATTTCGAGAAGAGACGAGAGAGCACTGAAAAATTATTGCAGAGCCCGGAGCACGGCGGCAGCGCGTTCCAAGAGGAAAGAGACGCCAAAGGCCGGAAACAGACTGTCAAGAGTCATACGTCGTCGTCTTCTTCCGGCATCAGCCCCGGCACGCCGACGGCTGCTTCCTTTCGTCGCAAACCGTCGCCGGTTTCGCCAGCGAGGTCCATTACACCAGAAGTGATACAGGTCAGTTTTCAGTACATCTTTAAGTTTCAATCAAACAATGGTCTCCGTTTTTCAATTTTTTAGCAATTCGCAGCCTAAAGCACAACACACTACTTGTTTTCATTCCGTTTGTTTTCCAGAAAAGAAATACGATTTGTGCGGCTCAATTTGTAGATTCAACTGCCGCTCTAATTGGCAAATGGGGGGAAGAAAAAATATGGCGCGCTCGCTCGCGAGGCGCGAGCGATAATTAATTTCTTTAATTGAATCGCCACAAACTTGGCAATTTTCGCGCGCGATGGCAAAATGTATGTTTAATTAAATATACGCACGGGAGATACAGTGATAATTACACTTATTGCACAGTGGATAATTAACTTACCTACACACACAGTTTGCCACAAACGTTTTGTTCCACACGAACTATTATACGTCCTTTATTGCGGCATTGTAATTGTTTATGAGTAAATTCTCAATCGGGGCGCGTTTATTTTGAGAATAACGCGCGTCGATAATAAATTTTCTTATATATTTTATCCATAAATATTGTATAATTCTTATATATTTTTATTAAAGCAAAAAAAAAACACATGAGAAATACTCGTTGCGGCCATATTGATAATTATGTCAGAAGAAATGTTTGCGCATGAAGAATTTACTGTATATTTTTCGAGCACAATTTGCATTGGAACAAACTACGGTTTTTTTTTTTTTTTTTTACATGCCGTCGATATTCGACGGCATGAATTGGCAAAATCCGCCGATTTATTTTGCGGCGATAAATGCGCATATAATTCAATCTACATATTTTTTCAACAAAAATAGATAATTTTATGAATTAAAATTTATGAATATTTATATTGTAACACACATGTGTGTGTCTGTGTGAGTGTGTGCAAACTGAAAAGGATTTCCGGCGAATTTGATGCAATTTGAACTTTTCGCGGCTTGCACAGAGATTGTAGTTTATTTTTCACGTCACGAAAAATTTGACACGATTATCTCGCTTCTGTCGTAATTCGATGTGACCGAAATGAATAACTTAAGAGAGACTCAAATGTAATATTATTACATTTTACGTCGTTTCGTTGGAAAATTCAAGTCATTTTGTTCGTTGTCTGTAGCCAGGATACGAGGACGCTCAAAACTACCCACGTGGAGAATCTCATAGACCGAGTGCAGATGGATCAGCTTCCAGCACGCGAAGGTTTGATCACGCAGACTTGTGTCAGCTTTCGTTTTCTCAGAACAAACTCCTTCATCATCACTTGCGCGCAAAATTCGCTATATTAAATTCCATGTAAAAAAATAAAGTCAGGATATTGCTGCCGTTTTAGCCGAATTGAAATTCTGCAATGTTGCAACTTTAATAACGGCGTTAGAGTTATTTTTATCGGTTCTCGTATTTATTGATCTCTCACTTCTCACACACGTATATTCCGTGAAAAGCCAATGAGATTATTCCGGTCTTTTTTTTCTTTTTTTTTTTTTTTTCATCGTTTTCTCAGATCCTCCATGAAGAAGTCAATTCGCAAGACGGCTCCGTCGCCGCCCGTGAACCCTCCGGGTATTCTTCGCGAGGTGAGCGAGGAACGAGAGGATCGCGCGGCGAAATCCGATGAGAAACCCAAGTATTCCTATCACAGCGAGAGCTCGAGCGAGGACGAGGAGGACACCCGTATGCTGGAGGGAAATGTCTACACGAAAAGCGGCATCGAGGTAGGTAATCAAAAAATCGTATCCGATGCCTTCGATAAATCTCGATTTATAAAGATGTAACGCGCGTTATAACGCCCGACGTGCTTAGATTTCGAGAAAGAGCGCTGGGAACGTGAGACGCACGAAGGAGGAAATTGAAGCTGATCCGGAAGAAGAGGACGAGTACGGCTATACTGCTAGTGAGTAGATTGTTTTCTTGTATTGACTGTAAATCGCAATGCAATGTCATTCTGACCAAGACGTTTTTTTGATCAAAAGGATGTTATTTTTGTTTTCTTTAAATTTTATAAGGCGGCAAAAGGGAGGTTGTTTCTATATACGAAATGCAAACTAAGCATCTGATTTTTGAATTGAATTCAAAATTCGAATTACTACGTGTAATTAATTTACACGTTAAGGAAAATGTATTTCGCTGTATATCTGTCGTTTGACTTTTACTGGCGTTATTATTTCTCTCGAATAGTTGAACTAAGAGAATTAAAAAAAATTAAAATTTAAAAGATATATTAATTGCTTTTTCTTAATTAATATTTGTGTTACATATTATTTTTATATATTGATTTTGCGTCTCATAATTGCGAAGTAACTGCGTTTTCTTGACACAAATTTTGATTCTCAAAATGACATTTCGGATTGGATCTACATCGCACTGTAAATGCGATTTTAATTTGCAGTGAAGATACAAAAAAAATATCACATTCTCGGACACAAAGTGCTGATGGTAGTTCTCGAGAAGAACAGATCGGGACTGGGCATTTCTCTGGCTGGGCATAAGGATCGAAATCGAATGGCCGTATTTATCTGCGGCTTGAATCCGAAGGGTGTAGCGTACAAGAACGGCGGGCTTGCTATCGGCGACGAGATATTGGAAGTATGTCTTTGCTATCCTTGTTTTTACGACTTAACGTTTACGACACTTTGGCTCTCTCGTCATGTACACACACGACGATTCCCCGCGTCGTGTTGTTTAACCTTCGATTCGCACGTTGTATAATCTATTTAACTTGTTTGTCGAGACGTTATTACACAAGAACGTGCTGGTCTTTTTTTTTTTTTTTAGAAAAAAAAAATTATTTGCACACAAGTAAAAAATACAATTCATATGTTGATAGGATAATGACGGCGTGTCTTTACGCAGAACGTAGAAAAATATAGCCAGCAACAATTTACAAATAACAAAAACCGAGAGAGAAAAATTGCAAAATTTCTCACAGTTTCGTCTCAGCTTGCTTTGAAAAGTCGATAAAACTGACGGGAATAAAAAATTCTATTTTCCATTTAGATAAACGGCTGTGTGCTGCAAGGACGATGTCATTTAAACGCCTCCGCTCTAATCAAAGGCATGGTCGGCACTTGCTTCAAGATCATCGTTTATCGGTGAGATACTCGGTGCTTTATCGTTCTACGTAACACATTACACGCGCGTGTGACATAGAAACGCGCGCGCGGCCACGTATATAAGAAAATTCATTAATACTCTAAACGGATTTCGCTTGTCCCGATTGCAGGAGATCGAAGGCTGTCAATGACATCGCTGTAAAGCCGATAGTTCAATTTCCACCGACCTTGGATGACGTAAGTCACTTTGCGGAGAGAATCAATCTTTTATATATTTGTTTCGTTTCGAGAATAATCGCGAGAGTCGAGTTTCTTTATCGAAATGCCGCGAATCATTGGAAAACAATTAACATGCAATCGATTGCGTCCGCAATTGAACAGCTGCGAGCTCCGCATATAATTATTTTAATAAATGCGATAGATGACATAAATAATAACACGATACCAGTATTCTTCGAGTTTTTTTAACGTTGTTATCACGATTTCACGTGAAACTGCAATTGCGTGATACAAAAAGCACGTGTCGCTTTGTGGTGACAAATAACATAACGATATCGCGTTTCAGGTTTTCAAAGAGGCTTTCAGCAAGTACAAGGGAGTTCGCGAGGTGCAAGTGAAAAAGGCAAGTTGTCTGTCCGTAATTACATTTGTTACGATTTTTGTTTCACTTATTGTGTTCTATAAATTCTTTATTTTACATATTATATATTTTAAAATAAATTCTATTTTTTTAATTATTTTTCTTCCAATTTTTTTCTATTAAAATTTTTTGATTGCAGTCTCAATACGGCTTGGGCATAATGATTATCGAGGGAAAACACTTGGCCGTGGGACAAGGTATCTTTGTGTCTGATATTCAGGAAGGCAGTGCCGCCGAACAGGTAACGTTCGCTTGAATTTACATGTTGAGTGAACACCTGCGAATTCTTTGCGTTATGGCAAACAATATTTGCAGGCTGGATTGCTAATAGGAGACATGATTCTGGCCGTAAACCTGGATAGCTTACTAGGCCGTACATATGATGAGGTATGTATTTGTTTTTTAACATTTGTGAAAAATAACTTAGTCAAAACATTTTAATACATTTGAATTTTATTTGTTACTCCACGAGAGATAACAATGTGGGAAAAATCGGGATTTCGAACTAAACTAAGTTCAATAATCATTTGATTTCTCTCAGGCGACGGAGTTGTTGAAGAAAGCGGAGGGCGTCGTCAAGCTTACGGTGTGCAATCCCAACGACAACAGAACGGAACAGGACCAGGCGAAAGGAAAGGACGATAAAGCTGTTTCTCCGGCGCCAAAGGGTGAGCGTGAATTAAAACGTGATTTTAAACTCGAGGGTTTCGAGAATTTTCAATTCATCATACACGTATGTAAAAATGAAAATTGTGTTTATAAAATTATTATTTATGTGTGTTGTTAGCAAAAGAACCCGAGAAACCTAAAGAGCAGCTGGATCCGAAGACTTGCAGTATACCAGTCGGTGAAGAAGTGACGATAGAGTTCCAGAAGGAGAAGAACCAAATTATGGGTATTTACATCGCTGGTGGTTCTGACACGCCTTTGGTGAGCAAATCCTCGATATTTCAATATTGCATTTTGTTTTTTTGTTTTTTTTTGCGTGAAATACGTGACTTTGCATATGTACATTAATATGTAAATTTTTAAATTGCAAACAAGTGGGCAAATACATTCACGTAAATAAAAAAAATGCAATAAACTATTTCGGTTTATGTGAAAAAATGTGACAGATCGGATGCAAATTGATTTAAAGTTCAACGGAATTCGATATATTAATTACAAATTGATAACAGATAGGTGATTGAAAACAGATACCGACGTGCAAAGAAAAAAAAACAAACAAAATATGTTTCAGAACGGTGTGTTCGTTCTGGATTTATTCCCCGATGGCGCAGCCATGAAGGACGGCCGGTTGCAGCTCGGCGATCAGCTACTCAGCATAAACACCGTGATGTTCAAGGAGATGGAATACATTAAAGCTCGTGAAACGATTCTGAAGCAACCCGCCGGGCCTGTACGTGTGTATAATATTCCATTTTCCTTTTTTTTTTGTTGTCACATTGAAAGAAAAAGAAAATGACACGTGCAATTCGCGATATCATTTTTACATCGACGGACATAGTTTCGTGTCCCGATATTTTCTCAACGAGTTCTCATTCGGTTGACCGAGCAAGCGTGACGCTCCGCCAATGTCGGTTTGTTGATTTACAGATCACAATATCGGTGTTGCGCCATGAGAAACCGGCCGAGGAATACGAGGTCGAGATACAGAAAAAGAGCGGCAGAGGAGCCGGTATTTGTTTCGCCGCGTTTAGAAGCGGCAAAGGAGCCTACGTGAGCGAGTTGGTGAGTGTTTTACTTTATTTTTTTTTTTTTCTTGTATTTCGAAATCTAAGTCGGTAAGAGGACCGACTCGCTCTTACCACGCTTCGCCGATTTCGATTTCTACAGACGCCAGGCGGTCCGGCCATCGAAACCGGTAAGATCTACAGAGGCGATCGTCTTCTAGCGATCAGCGGATTGGACGTTCGCGAGGTTTCCTTGGACGACATCGCTTTCCATATGAAAATATCCAATCCGTTGCAACTGAAGCTGGCTAGGTACAAGTCCGCCAAACAATGACAGGTATACAATGCGACTTTGAGCAACTACATTTTACTTATCGAGAAATAAAAACTAGATGGAAAACTATATTCTTAATATTAAAAGTGAGTGTGTTGAGATTTCTCCACTTTCGATCATTTATTCTAGATATTTAGATTACACATATGTGTGTCGAAAAAAGCTTTAGAATTTGCCACGAAATAGCGCGAGTAGAAGAAATCGTTTTCTCATCTACAATTTATTTTCATTTATAAATATTTTATAATATTTATATTAATTACTTTATTACATATTAATTATTTTATATTAATTTTCAAGTGCATGTGCATGAGTTTGCGAATTTGTTTTTTTTTTTCAGGGTTCTGCGGGCGGAACTCACGGCGCTTATTCCGATGTACGAAGAAACACTTACAGACATCACGGATTCTAGTGTGATACATGGGCAAAGTAATGTCTTAATAATCCTAAGTACCTTGTTACGAGAGCCGCGCGCGAAAAATCTGCGCGGCTCGATCTAGCAGTTATACACGCCAGCGTCGCCAATCGATCTTGCCGTTTCGAGACTCGCGTGCACCAGAAAAGCACGAGACGATGGTGAAAGAGCGAGACGGGAGCTAATAGAGAGTTGGATTATATATACAAAGCGCGCGATAAAACGCAGTGGTATATCAATTTGATCGAGACCGGTGGACGAAGAAGAAGAAAAACGAGAAGGAAAGCATTTTTGTAGCCAATTTAGAGGAAGAAAACTTAAAAAAATCGTTGCTAGAAGGGTGTAGATGATTAAGCTTTTGTCAATGGAAATGTTTTCAACGCGAATCGATCGGCCGTCGATCGAAAAACTACGTGTAAAACGATTCCGTCTGCCGATATTCGCGCTCGTGCAAACTAGCTGGGATTAAAACATAACGTCTCTTAAACACACGTGCGTATTATTATAATTATATACATAGCGACGGTAATACGTTTAATTACCGTTTTAATAACACGACGAACGTAGAAAAAGAAAATCGATAATAAATTGGCGAATTATCGGTACGATCGAGAGGGAAGAGATCGCAGATCGATTCGCTCCTCTTGATCTCGCTAAAAAAAAAAGAAAAAAACAACTAATTAATACACTTGCTTGTTACGTTTCGTACCAACACGTTATTAAGAAGCAAGCAATTATTGTAGAAACCGACCGTAGCACGCATTTTTCTCGATTCTGTGAAAAAAAGCTCTTTTTTCACGATAAAGACTCTAGTCCCGCCCGAGATCGGCGTTTCGATGTTTTCTCGCCTTAATTATCGCTTTCTCGCTCGCACCGCGACCGCTCTCGCCGACACACCTACACACAAACACACGCATACAACATAACATATTAATATTATAGTCTCATAATGTATTTTTCAATATTAATAAAAAAGCACCAGAAAGGGAGGAAGAGGAGAGGAAAAAAAAACGATGTGCGAGCTGTATCAAAAACTAGACGCACTGCACATACACACACGTACACATCGAGAGTGTACAGTACAATACTACGATAAAAAATATATAAGTAAAAATTTTATAACTCGTAGCTCTTAACTTTATTATAATAAATCACAACAACCGAATATAATTATATAATATCGACATAAACTATTAAGATTGCTCTAAAACACACACATACACACACACACACACTGCTAAACAGTTATAGGATATTTAACACACACACACGTAACTGGCAAATGAACTCGCGCGCAGATATCGTTCGAAGCACAGCTCGTTCATCGATGTACTTATCAAAAAAAAAAATATATATATATATATATATATATAAAAATAGAATGTTGTAGCATAACCGCCTAAAACATCGTTATAGTGTTAAGAAAAAGAAGAAGCCGTACGTATAGATTCTTCGCGTGTAGCCCGACAAAATGTTATTATACATGGAGAGCGGTCGCGTCGAACGCCGCGAAATGCCGATCGAGAGATCATCATTTTAATAGCAATTAAGTGCTTGAAGATACGCGCTCGAAATCATATAGTCCGCGCTGTCGCGAGTAATTAAGAAAGAGAGAGATGCTCCCAAACCATCAGTTTGAGTGTTAAAAAAAAAAGAAGAACAATTTCTTCATTCTCTGACGATCAACACGGTACGAAGCTGTCGGAAAAGCTTTTGTTGAGAGAGAGAGAGAGAGAGAGAGAGAGAGAGAGAGAAAATACAGACGTTCATATAATTGAATAAATTAAATCGTAAAGTTAGTCCATATAGTACGCAGTTTAGAGATTTTCAGAGAGACAGAAAGAAAAATCACAAATATAGAGAGAAAAGTTATATATATAAATAAGATGAGTATATAAATAAATTTAAAAAAATATATAAAGATATATATATATATATAGAGAGAGAGAGAGATAATTATACAGAATATATAAACACGAGTATAGAAGTCATTTATTTCGCGAGTCGTTATTTCTCTTCGTCGCGCGAATCACGTTCTCGTCGAATGTTTTGCATATATGAATTTCGCATAGTTTATTTCGTAGATCGAGACGCCGCGATCGTGTTTCGCAAAAATATAAAACAAAAACCAAAAAAACCAAAAAAAAAAAAGAAAAATGAGTACCGTCGTCACGAAGGAAAAATTGTTTGACACACGAGTGACACACGGTCGTTTATTATTATTAGCGTATGACATATAGTATATTGTAACGAGTTGTATAGAAGATTGTATTGATTGTATCGTATGATGTGTTATTATATTACGCGTAATTTGAAAAAGTCTGAATTTTTCGAGGGAAAAAAAGCGGAAAATAAGTGCAGGAGCAAGTGTATAACAAGAGCGCGGCGAGTGTGTTGAGAAAGCAACACGTTTGATTGACGCAAAATTACCGAGAAAATCGCAGAGACCTGTTTATTGTCCCTCCCTCACGCCGTCGTTGAGTTTGAAGTTGCGCCTCTCGATCGTTACTTGGAAACGTTCGGTATCGAATTGCTGATAGAGCAGAAACTCGATATCGCTGCCTCGCGGGCATAGGATTACATTGCAGAGGGGAAACTCTCGCTGGCGGCGACTGACTGTGTCGGGGGAAACGCATTGACGAATACGATCTTCTTCACATTAAACACGTGTAAATTGAAATTAATGGAAGGACCAAAAACGGTTTTATTTGTTTAATTCGAAAAACACTTTCGCTCGCAAGCGCGCATTTGCGGAACGAAACGCTGTCTGCAGTGTCACGTTATCGCGACCAAGTAAATTTCTATTATCGAGACGCACTTTCAAAGTCAAAGATGACTCGAGGAAACGGATTGTGTGTGCGGATGATGACTAGATATCTCTCTTTTTCGAGTACTTCGTAGTTATGTTTCAGTTTCGCATAAATGCATGTTGTACAATTATTGATAGTATTATCGCGCGCGAGCGTTGCGATTGTAAAATGGCTCGAAGACAAAGTAGATCGTTTACATCTACGTGATCGAACGGGGACCTAAAAAACGAATAAGTGGGGAAATAGACGCAATAACAAAGAGATTATCGCAATATCAATAAGAGATTAGTGTTGTTTCTTTTATTTCACCGCGGCTAATAAATTTACGATCAAATTACGAGATGTCCGACGCCACTTTACAACCAAACGGCTCGCGATTATTGTCCTGATTATTGTTATCATGATTATATGCATTATTATACGTCGCAGTCGAGAGACGTCATGATCATCGTAGCGTGGCACTATAATATATTGAGAGTAAAGACAAAACGCTGATTATTATAGAACGAGAATAAACTGAAACCTTGAGATCTATTAAAAGTATCAAGTGCAACGTTGTAGTAAATAATGACGTTTTGTTATTATTATTGCGTAAGCAATATCTCTTTTCGCGCAACTTTGGCCTCTCAGATACTTATCTTGCCTCGACGCAACATAGGTAAGTATAAATGTTTCATTACAAGGCACGTGAAATATTTCACATTGTGTTCTGTTCTGTTCTTTATTTTAACGGAAATGAATTCTAAGTAACATTAAGAATCATGTTCTCTTTTAAAAAATGCGTTCTCGCAACATTTTCTTTTTAAATATTTATTTTCTCACAGCACATATTTTTCTTCACTCGTAAAATATATTTTTCTTTCACTCTCTCAACGTGTATTTGAAGGCAACTTCAAAAATTTACATTTTCAGACGCGGATATTTCCATCTGATATAGGCGGAAATTTCATTCCGATGCCACACATCGGGAGAACAATCAAGATTTCGTATATAAACGAAATATTCGCTTCGGAATACATTTTATTCTCGCGAATTCAATTCTCGATTCGAGATCGATTCGCGACGAAGAAGAAAACGACACGCCGCCGACGCGTTTTCGCGCGGCGCAAAATCTCGCACGCACGTGCCATTACGTGCATCTTTTTTTTCGGTTAATTAATCGCGCGCGCGCTCGTAACCCACTTCCGTCGCCGATAAACGATTTCTTTGGTCCACTTAGAAGGCGCTCTCAAAATAAAAAGGAAACGATGCGATCGGCGAGAAATAGGCCTTGTCGCGCGCGCGTTGTTGTCGGTCGCGTGACGTCACTCGCTCGACCGCATCAAGCGCATAAGTAATTAATATTAACGCGGAGACCGCACAGAGGCGTGTAATCGCATGTTGGTTAACTACCGAATCCTCATTGTCTTCGCGTGAGACGGTTTTTCGCTTACGCGCCGTTGAAAGCAAGCCGGCGAACCAAACAAGCGAGCGGCGATCGTTGCGGTTTATCGTCGATAACGCGCGAAAGTTATTTATGTTCTTAATGTTTTTAATTACGAGCGTGTTTGAAAGTTGTGTAATTTTTGCTTAATTCGCGCGAGAGAGGAATTAATCGAGCGGCAACGCTACAACGGGAAAAAAGACAAGTAAAAAGAAAAAAAAATCGCAATCGGCATCTCTCCCGGGAGAAATGGAGCGACGCGGACTCGCTTCTTCTTTCGTAAGTAACCGGCATCAAGCGCGAAACAAAAGAAGAGGAACGCGCTTCGGAAATCGAACTTGACCCTGAAAGTCTCGCCGGTTCGGTCTCTTCGACTGAATCGGATATTCGAGGAGAAAGGCAGAAAACCCGCGTGAGAATATATTCGATGTCTCGTTAATGTCAATTTGTCTTGTCATTGTACTACAGTCATCGGGCACGACGAAACGTCCAGCTCTTACTGACACGCTTTATGCAAATATTCCGGCAACTCGAAACTCGGCGGTGTAGCGTGTGCGCATTTCCGCTTTTCACTCCGCTTGCAAGAGCAATTTCTTGTTCGCGGTGTGTGTGTGTGTGTCTTCAAATCGTGAAGATTCGCGTGGGGAGATTAAAAATTAAAACTCTATTCAAATTTATTTAATTTATTTACTGGTTTATTTTTCACGTGGCAAATTTTCACACTGTGAAAATTCCAAGTGCGTTTAAACGTACGGTTTTGATTACAATATATTTCTTCTCGTTAAGATACTTGTTATTTTTGTCTCAACCAAATGAGAATACTCTCGTTAACTTATGATATTTTAATTATACACCGCTAAACTCGCGCGGAGAACTGACTCACTGTTGCGAGCCGATCTTGTCGGATAAACTTCGCGGGAATCAAGGTTTTGCGCGCTGTTCCGGCGCGAGTTTGTTGTAAGTCGCGAGTTTTTTTTTTTTTTCTATTCGGAGGGAGATTCAAGTTTCCACAAAATTGCAGCGCGAAATACGCTATGCAATTACGCCTTTTTTTCCTGCGATCGATCGACAAAACAATCAGCGCGAAATCGAATCGGAGTATGACTCGAACGCGGTAATCGGAAATCGTCAATTTGCGACACGCCGTTTACGCAAATACCAATCACAGCTTACCGATGTTTAATTATGTTTGCGCCGTAACTGCGCACTTTGCCCGCACGGCGTAATGACGATTAGCGGGATCGGTTAACCGGGGAGCAACGGTCCGTGGAATACAGCCCGCGGGGAGCCGGTTTTTCCCTGTAAACCCAGTTTCGCGCGGGAGAGACCGGTCGTTCCCGTGCCGGAAACGAAAATGAACGTGTTTTAACCGGATAATTTATGTGCGCGCGGAGTCGTGCACGCGTTGCGCGTGTATCTCCACGTTGCTCGCTGAAATCGGTGCGAGCGACGATAACTTCTGGACGAAATTAGATGAGATACAGATACGACGTTAATTTACGGATTCGGTTAACTCGAGCGGTAAATAAATGCACT
The DNA here is from genome assembly GCA_014825475.1 of Pseudomyrmex flavicornis. Lineage (NCBI taxonomy): Eukaryota > Metazoa > Arthropoda > Insecta > Hymenoptera > Formicidae > Pseudomyrmex > Pseudomyrmex flavicornis. Next base: position 5,358 of record QVNW01001245.1, on the reverse strand, counting down.
CTCGAATTGCTCGAAGGACGTTCCTCCTTAGGAAAGGAGAAATGATTCGTATACTTTTTTCCCGTGCAAATTTTAAATAATGCGTATACGTTAACATTTATCGCGTGTAACGACGAGTAAGAGGATGGGAAAATTGCGGGAACTGTAAGATATTATGAACAATTTTATATCAATTGAGGAGCGCACGTGAAAATGATCGCCGGAAATAAAAATAGCGGAGAAAGCTAATATGTCTGAATTATATTTTTTTCGTACGCAAGAGAGAAATGTTTCCTTCATACGCGTTCTCCTTACATATGTAAGATGCGCTTACAATCGCTTTCTATAATCTAGGAAAAAAAATACAATGAGAAATCAGGCTCCGCGTTGTTGTAAAACAAACAATTGCCACTTCTCAAGTTTTGTTTTTGTTTTTGTTTTTTTTTTTTTTTTTATTGGGTGTAAAAGAAAAGAAATAATCTTTCGGCTGCGGAAAGTAGGGGAAGGTCACTGGCGACGTGAGAAAAAACATTGATGTACATCAACGTTCTTGCCCGAGGGGAGCCGTGATACAATTATATCTTCTGGCGGCAATCACCTGAGGCGGAGAGCAAAGAGACAAGAGTTACACCATTCGGCGGCGCCACACGGACAAGTTTTGCGAGGCGAACGTAACTACGGCGTGGACTACTTCGACTCGAAGGTGCGCATTCCGAACTTTCTTAAGCAATTATGTCATAACGCACGCACCGCGCACGTTCCCCTTTTCGCGTCAATCCCTTCCTTTCTCACCGCATCGTCTTCTCTCCGCGAGATGCAACACACCATTAGCTTCTTCGATTGAGATTTTCGTATAATTTCACGCTAATGATCATCGTGTAAAAAAGTGAGATTTGTGACACGACGCTCGCACGACAGTAAGTCGCGTCATTTTTTGCGTCATTATTTTACTTTCTGTACGTGAAATTACATACGAGCGTTGAATCCCACGTGAAAATATACCGGCAGTGTATGACGCGCGCGCGTCTGGATATAGAGAAAACGCGAAAGCCAACATCTCGATCGTTGCCACATCGCGTTTCGCGCACGAATAACAACGAGCCCATTATTTCTCCTAAATTTTTTCGAGGGCCGCGCTAATTATTCGCCGTTGCGCAAACGCGCGCCAATAACAGACGGCGCTGTAACAATGCGAGACGAAAGGCGAACGTAAAAATTGGAACGTACATATGTACGTGATCTTCTCGCGTATGTGCTCCTCCGCTATCTTGCCCCCCATTTTCTCGCAACTCTCGCAATTAAGTGGTTTTACGAGCGACGGAAGAGTCTCTTTCCTGTACGACTTTCCGCGGCTGAGTATCTGCGTCTGTCGAGCACCTCGCACGCTGATTTACGCCGATTATCTTGTCACATTCGAGCGATTCGCCGAAGAATCGAACTTTCGCAATGATGTATCCGGCTCGGATTTTTTTTTTTTTTTTTGTCTTTTTGAAACACGCCGCACAATGTATGTTCATTTCTCCGCGACATATTTTCTACTTTAATTTACTTTCTCACTTTCTTCCTTTTCGAAATTTAATTTTTTTTTATCGCTTTAATAAAAAACAAAAAGCAAATTGACGAAAAGTTAGCGTGCGCTTTTTCTATTGCGAATTAAATGAATTTAAGTGAAATTTTACAAACAAATTTGATATTCTCTCTCGTTGGAAAATCCAACGGGGTCGTGAGAAATACAAAGTCGAGCAATACGCGGCAGTCACGTGTTGTGAAACGGTAAAAGGGCAAATTAACTGTGACCGTTAATTTTCTAGTTAGCTCGCTGAAATTTCCGCGTAATATTCAATGTCTGTTCCGTTTTGCTGGCATTACGTAAAATAACTGTATTTAGCGTAACATGTTCGGATAACATCGCCGCGCAAAGTGGCATAAGAACCGCGGTTTCGGTTTCGAATCGTCGACTTTAATTTGTAAAAACTCGCAAAAGTGTTGCGCGTTTGATATAAATAATAAACTTGTTACGTCGCAAAATAAACATCGTAGAATAAACGAGACACGATGCCGCTCATAATTTGAAGGATCGTTCGATATCACATCATCTCTCGTGATTATCAATTTTGAAGTTGTTTCAAGGCTGAGTGAAGCGAAAAAAAGAATTGTGAGAAACTCTTACTCAACAAATGATAATTAACGCGATTTAATAAATCGCGATTCACATTTGTTCCGAAACCGAAAATGTTGCTTTCACCTAATTCCTCCTTTTATTACGCCGAAAGAAACTCTGAAAAACTCTGCGAGCGAATCTGTCAAGAAGAGAATTCCACCGTTCTCGCATAAATGTGGGATATACCGCAAGGAATTCATTAATAAACCTCCAACTTAACGAGAAACACAAACGCGCGGTTTGTTTGAGTGAGAGAGAGAGAGAGAGAGACAGAGAAGAAATTCGCGACAAAACGCAAGAAACACGTCAGCGCGATGTATATTCAGAGTCACTCCAAAGTGCAAGTATCTGAAATTTAGGTTGTAGTTCCGCGCGATGCGCGCTCGCAGACGGCGAGATCGCGTTTCCCGCGTGCGGGAACTTCTTCTTCTTTACAGAAAACATCGCGCGTAAACTTTCCACTAGGTGGAAAGCACCTGGCGATCGGCTCTTTTTCGCGGCGAGGTAATAGCGAAGTCGATTCACGGAATAAGAAGGGTCAGGCAAAGCCTACTTTCTTCCACTGAATTGTCGCGCTCGACGGGGGAGGGAGGAACTCGCGAGTGGTTTTACGTGGTGGAAACACATCACACGAGAGAGAGAGAGAGAAAGAGAACTCGCTTAACAGACAGGCGGTCAGAGAGCCCAGTATGTGCTAGTCCGACTGAGTGGTAAACGCGAGAGAGGCGGTAAACGGCGGTCGCGATCCTTCTCTCGATAGCACGGAATCGGATCGCGCGCGATTCGCACTTTGATTCACGCGCGGAGAAGCCGCAAGCGAGCGCACGCCCGTCTCGCACATATATCGATTGGCACTACATGCGTCCGGTTTAATTCATTTCGATCTCTCGGGGTGATTTCCTGTGGATAATTCGCTCGAAAGCGTATCCGTGCCGGAGACTCGCACAAGTGAGTACGCAATTAATACTCTAATAGTGTGTTTTCGTGATGTTGTCGCGAAAAAGAGACGCGTTATTATTGCGCGCGTAAGTACAGAGAGACATGTGCGAGCATGACACTCGTGCCGATTGAAATCATCATTTGTGCAACTCGGTTCAAATTTTTTTTTTTCTTTTTCAAGTGTAAATCAAAACACATGTTACATTTTAAATGAGAATAATAGAAATAATTATAACAATTTGATTTGTAAATTTTTGCGAGGATAACGAGCGACATGCGGAAAATCTCGACAAACTGCTTTTTTTTTTTTTTTTTTTTTTTTTGACAATTTCGGATTAACGCCGTTCAACGCGTTCATGGTCGATTATCATTGAGTGTCAACGTAATTAAACTCGAGTTTATTAAAATTAGTTCGTGCACATTAACACATTATCATAATATGAATGTTAAGTCAGACCGATACTGGAATATTCGCGTTAAATCTCTGACAAATGGTACGTTTTGCAATGTACAATATACATTATTGGTAATTAATATATCCCTGCGGTCTGCAATTCGACAGCGAGGATCGTTTTCGAAAGTTGCCGATCGATTTCGAACGTTGAATTGCGTCGAAATTGCGACGCCACACATAAATTTACGTAATATTGCGAAGTATCACATCGCGCGGATATTTTGTCGGAACATCGTTTGCCTGTGTCAATGTTCACACAATCGCGCGTAACCTGTTACGTAATTTTGCTCTCGAATTTTGTTCGCTGTCCGATTTGTTGTCACGGACGCGCGCTTGATGTACACTTTTTTGTTTCGTGTATTATTATAAAAAGAAAAAAAACAAATACGGAGAGAGATTTCAAGATAGAAACGGGAAGTTTCATTGCGAAGTGAGGTGTTGTGCGAAGGAAAAAGACACGCTTTCGTAATTTTCTCCGACGAGGAGCAGCGGTCTGAATTTAATATCTGTGCCGCATCCTGCATCTGATATCATTCGTCTTGCAGACAGTGGTGGTGGCGGGAAGAGAACTTGACATGAAAAAAAAATGAACGCGAGTCTTAGAACTCGCGTCCCTTTACTTTGTGCGAACTTGTCATTCGTGTTGAATCGCGCCGGGACACGGGAATCAGGAGAAACCCGAGACGCAGAAACTCTTATTGAAAATTTATAGCTGGAATAAATGATGCCACATAAACCTCTCTCCATAGCGCGCGCAGAGACCCCGAAAGCGCATGGAGAGAAAACTGTCTCTTAAAAATTTTAACTACCTCCCGCGTCCGCAAAAGTTTCAAGGAAAGATGTCACGTTAAACGTGTGTGTGAGCGTGTGGTGTGTTATAGTTAATAAAAATTTTGTCCCGACGAATATATCGACACTCTGAAATTGTGATCGATCGTGAAATCGTCGAAGAGGTTGTCTCGTGCGACCCGTCAGAATTTCTATCTCTATTTTTTTTTTATATTGCCGTTTATGACTTCGAGCGATGTTGACGCGTCAACGCGCGCGCGCTTTATGTGCACACAAGAATCGCAGGTTTTTTTTTCTCCTTTTACGATCGCGCGTAAAACATTTATGATCAAGATGTATCGGTCGTAATTCAGGATGCAGAAGCGCATCCCCGGGAAAGCACTCGGCTCGCTTCTATTTACAGAAGCCGTTTACATCGTGACCATTTATTCGGCAGTCGGGACGGAAGGGGAAAGGGCAGAGGACTCGACCGAGGCGGAAGAAGAAAAATACACGGGAAATGTACGGGGAAGCTCCCCGGCGAATGAATTCATAGCCTACTGCAGAACGTTTGATAATGTTGCACTTTATATCGCAAATAACAGACGACAACGTGCCCCGCGTGTACGCCGTGTGTATGCCGGAAGTCCTGTTCTCCGCCTCCCACGTATGGTCATCTAGGTTACGTTCGACTGTTACACATTTCGCGCTACGTTGTCACCGCTAAACAGAGAAAGAGAAGAGCGAACACGCACTGTCTCGTTCAACGTCTCGTGCAAATATTGAACGAGCACGGCGAGATTAGGCAGGGACGTCCGCTCGCAAAAATATGCTAAACTCTCGCGAGATAGATCTAATTCAAAGAGTGATGACGAAAAGACCTGTTTTTTTCGCCCATTTTTTGGGTCTCGAATTTCAAACTTTTTTTAACGCCAAATAGTACTATGATGGAACATTAATCCCAGAGAAATTTTAAGATGAGCATAGGCACGGTTCCGGAGATATGAAGAGGCGTTTTGAGCAGGAATAAGATTTGTCTATGCAAACATCATAATAT
>QVNW01001244.1:0-19686 GCA_014825475.1 Pseudomyrmex flavicornis | reverse complement strand
CGAACAATGGTCGTATCGTGATTTATCTTTTACCGTGGAAGCGAAAATCGACCCGGATACGTCATGTGAAATTAAATCGCTTGGATCAAATATATAAACACTTCGATTATAAAAATACAATAAAAAATACAATAATAAAAATAATACAATAATAAAGTACAAAATGAAGAAAGTGAGAAGGAAGATTTACTTACTTTGATTCGTTCTAATTTCAATTCAATACTTCTTCGATATTTCTCGTTCGCACAGAGTTCGCGTTCCACGTGAAAGCATTTGCGAGAAACAATTTTTTCTGAGTTTCGGAACGCGAAGTAACTTAACTGATCAAATGAGAAACCGCGATAAGCTGAATCATAATTCTCGACACAGACACGGCTTACACGAGACGGTTTGTTTACATTGCGTTTTTTCTCAGTAGAGTTCAAAAACTATCTCTCTCTCGAGCGTTTGTTGTTTTGGATTCGACAGTCGTGACGTCACGTCAGTTCAGGCAACGCGTAGGCGGATGCAGTTCGGACGCACATTCGATCGCTCTGTGTTTTACGTGTTTTTTTCTCGCGATAAGAGACAATTTCTCACGCGCGAATCAGTGTCTAGTGTGCAAAACAAAGCAAGTAAGCGCACAATGTGTTTTCCAATCGATTGCGACTCGTAGTAGCGATTATTTTCTCGATTTAGTTTAGTACAGATTATCGAGACTCTGCGTACGTGGTTGTTACCGCGCGAAGTTAATCGCGAATCAAGTTTCAAACATGGCGTCGAAAAACGCGTCGCGCGTCGCGTCGACGAATTTCGTTTCGGTTTTTCGTTTTCTTGTTGTGTTTCGCGTAAAATCAGTAACGTTCGCGCGATCGTAAACAGCCGCGGTTCTTCCGATCGAATCGCGCGAGTGAGTGTGTGTTTTGTAAACAACGACGAGGAGATACAATAGGCAGCGGGGTGCAACATCGACGATGGAACAGCGATCGATGACGAACAGCGTCGCATTGATCGGTGAGTCAATTCAAACGAATATTCTCCTTTGAGAAGTTGGAGAAAAATAACGATTTTTTTTGCGATCATGAGAAGAAAGAAAGATGGAGAAAAACGAGAGAGAATGAGTGAGAGCGAGACTAGAGCGTACACTGCTGGTTAAGAATTTGAATCGTTTCATCAATCTCGCGGCATAATACATAATTATATCCCGTGAATCGAACGCGAATTAACTTTATCTATATAATCAAAAGAAAAAGAGGTTAGCGTGCGCGTGCAATAACGCAAAACCTCGACGATTACGAATTAACGAGTGCTTATTCCGTTCTCTCGACACGCTCCCTCTCTCTTTCTCTCTTTCCTCTCGGAGTAATCCGGGAAACGAGTCGTCCGAGTATATATACGAAGTAACTCGCGCCATAAATTCCCGTCACGTACGGATTCGACCGCGAAGTTTCCGACGCATCGACGGACATTTGATTTCCTGTCCGATCCATCGCGCGCCCGATCCGGGGGTCAGTCGACTTGTACTTCTATACGAAAGAACGAAGACTTGCGCCGCAGGCACGTCCGCGCGAGAGACCTACTAAAAAGAACGCAGCAGCAACAGCAGCTACACTCTCGGCGCGCGGCAATAAGACAAAATGGCACGGCCGGCCAGGCTTGTTAATTGCAGTTTAGTGTTCTTGCTCGTAATTAGGTGCATTCGAGCACCTGGGCAGACCGAGAACCCGGGCACGACTCCTCTTCCTCTCTTTTTCTCTCTCTCTCCCTCTCTCTTTCTCTGTGCTCCCTGGATAATTACCGCATCGGCATCGGCCGTCATACGTTCCTTATGAGAGCTCGATCCTTCGGCATCGGCTACCTGCAACGTGCGTGCATCGCAACTCCAGCTATACACTTTGCGCGTTCCGCGTGCGTGTGCGCGAGCTCTCCGAGCGTGTGTTGCTGTCGTTCTGCGCTGGAACGGTCAACGCGGATGTGTTCTCACGGAATTACGCAGCCGGAAAACGCGCAGCATCATCAGACGTGCCCGGTCACTTAACGCGGAATCACGCAATAAACCCGAGGGCACTTTGTTAATTCTACAGCATCGGGCGCACCGGCGCATCATTGCACGATGGAAACCACTGGAGTTTCCGACTACTCACGTAAAAATTCAAAATTTCTTATGATTTAATTTGGTTTTTTTTTTCAACTTATCGCAAATTATAATAATTGCGATAATAAGAAAAGAGGTAACGTTTATTATGTTTTTGCGAAAAAAAAGAGCTACTGAGGGATTATACAGTCTGGCCTACGAAAATACAACGACGCATCTGCCCGTTAAAGCAGAGATGCGTACAGATAGACGTTGTAATATTATGCGGGCGCAAGGAAGAAAGGGTCTCTTCGTGTTGTTTTAATCAATGCAAAACTCATCTTGAATATTCATGTCGTCGGCGGTGATGATTCCTTTTGTCGCAACCACCATTCCTCTTTTCTCGTCTTTCCTATATTCGAAAAACAAGGGTCGAATTGCGGGAAACATACTGTCGCACTTGCAAAGAATCTTCTTCTGAATGAAGATGATGGCAAAAAATATACAAGACTGCACAGAATTATTTTTGACGTAGTGTATTAACGAGTTTTATTATTAGACGAGCAATTATTTTTTTTTTTTTTTTTTTTTTTTTTTTTATTGAATTTGTGCTCGGTGTTACGTACCGAAAATATTACCGAGTTTTTCTCTCTGTCGGTACTTACCAGCGCGATGCGACTTCGACACACTGTTTGCGAAAGTCTTTATCACGCTTGTGCCCAGAGTCGTCTCCAGGAACGACAAGGCCGCCGCCACCGCAATTAACACCTGACGGGTCGTTAACATGTCTCGGAGCTCCCGGGCTTTGCCTTTTCGGCCGCGCTTTCTTTATCTTTTTATCTCTTTCTCTCTTTCTCTTCTCTTTCCTCTGCTTTCCTTCGTTTTAGACATTCCTGCCCGAAAACGACCGTGGACCACGTTTATTGTTGCGACTGTAGCTCGGCCGTTGTTTGACGACGACCGGTAGCTGGCACCCTGGCCCGCTAAACGAACTTCTGTTTGTTCAAAGACGATTTTTCCATCGCTGCGCCGAGCGTTTTTTTTCTGCCTTTTCAGGGAACGTGATTTTCTCGACGGCGTCGCATTTCATTTCGGTGTCACTCTCTGATCCATTATCACACCCCATAGCTCACCATTATTCCGCGATGTTTGTTCAAGCAATTAACCGGAGTTCGTGTTCAACGAACGTTTTTCTGTTTACGAAATTTTTCGACGATTTCTCGCTAAACATAAAACACTAATTTATAGATTTCCGGATTTTATCGCTTTCGCTGTGTCAAATTTACGTCGCATTTTTGTAACCAATTTAGAGAAGAATTATGACGCAATTTGTTTTTCTGTCAAAATATAGTTCGTCAAACGACATAAATTTTCGAAAAAACATTAAAATCATCGCGCGAGTCGAATGTGATCTAAACTAGTGGGTATTATTTTTTTTTTTTTTTTTTTTTTTTTATCAAGCGAACAACGACGTGCCAGTCTCAAGCAAGTTTTAAACAGTTTCACCCTCCTCCACGCGCGTGCACCACGATTGCATCCGACAATGGCGGCCGAACGTCAGCAGCAACGTCTGCGTTTTCGGACTGCATTAAATGCGCGCGCCACTCCGCGCGCCGGGCGGACGTTCTTAATTTCTTATTGTGTATTAACATGCCACACGTGTGCTCACGCGAGCAAGCGAGCGAACGAACGAGCGCAGCGAGTAGTATCGCGCGCTTCGGAGTTTTGTGTTTGCCCCGCGGGAGGACCCGTGTGGGAGACGGCAGCTGTGCATTTCAGATAATACGATCCCGCGTACACACCACCTGCACTCGCGATGTGTGCATTACGCTCGGTCACGTTACCGATAAGGACGAGAGTGTGGGCGCCATACACACGATGTGTGTCCCCTCCCTCTTGGAAGATTTTCCTACGGAACTCGCGAACGAAGTTGAAGGTACCTATCGCGACTGCGAGCGCGTTACATCTAAGAGGTTGCATGTTGTCTCTCATATAGAAGCTTACGTGTAAATAAAAATATAAATTTCGAGATTGATCAGAAGATATCTCACGTTTGCTCTCTAAATTTCTTGTAACGAAAAGCACTCAAAAATTTGAGCAACTGTCGAATCACTTTCGAATTTGAAAGACTTTTCACTCATACGAAGCAAATTTTATCTTGCGAAATAAATATTTTTATTTGTATTTATGAAGAGTGAAAGAACGCGATAAGTAGTGATTTTGCGATAAGCATCGTCAAGAGTCTCAATAGCTGAATCAGCAGAGCGAGTGGAGATACAATCGAGGTGACTTTTTTCTCACAATGGTTTTTTTTCTATGAGTCAATATTAGAGAATAAGACTGAGAAATTTGTTCAAAAATATAAATTGCAAATACTTGTTTTTATACGAATGACACATTCACTCTACAATCAGAATTAGTCTTTTTTTTTGTGAAAAGTGAAGTTTTACTAATTATAAGCGACAGTGTTTTTACTATCGCTCGGAATAAATATTCATTTATTTGACGTTAAATTTTACTTTAAGAAATTTAGAGAGTATAACGTCATTTCGGCACCGTTCTTGAAAGAAAGAGAGAGAGAGAGAGAGAGAGAGAGAGAGAGAGAGAGCGCGAGACGAACAAGACTTTAAGGATCGAGAAAGCAAATTACACGTTAGATACGTGATTCCGGAGTCTGTTGTCCTCCGACTCGACTCTTCTTGCGCATGTAAAGATGGTCGTCGCGTCGCGGCCGCGGGGCAAACGCGCGGCGCATATAGGCGCGATGCATACCGGGATAAATGACAGGAGGAAGGAAGAGGCGAGCAAGAAAAGGGTCTCTCTCGGAACAGGCTAAGAAAGCGAGATGGGAGGGGGGCGGAAGGGTTTGCGAAACAGGCCTTTGCGGTAGTGTGGGAGGATGCGCAGATTGCGAGCCTGTCATTCCGGCGTACGAGGTGTGAAAGGAGAAGCGTTTGCAAATTCCGCCATTGGGGTCCTCTGGCTGCGAACGGTCGTCAGCCCGTTGACGCCGATCTCTCGCGGCGGGTCCACCGCTTTTGAACGGTATCGCACACGACGCGGGTGTTCGCGTATTGCGAAGATTGAGCGCGCGTAGGATGCATCGCGATGCGTATGCGTGTGTATGTGTGCGTGCTAGAGTTGACCATTCAAAAATCAAGACCGTATTGTGCGGACGGTGATTGGCTCCGGAGCGGAATGTTATAGTCGTCCGGAGTGACCGGTCTTCTTTATATTAATGGCATCTCATTCGTCGACCGCGCCGCTTCTTCTTCGCCATTATTTCGTTCTTCAGTCTGTTCTACGAATCCTTGCTTGACACCATCTCTTAAACAACGACAATATGATTTTCCACGTATTTCACCTTCTCTATTTTTCTCGTTTTACATTTTCCGCTTGACAGAGATTGACACTTCAAAATTCATCCGCTATAAAAACCGCAGTCGCATATATTATTGTACTCGGTGCTTCATTCCGTTGCGTATGCAAATAACAACTCGGTGTTCAGCGATAATGCGCATTGTGCATTGAGTTTGCGTTAAATCGATTAGCGCATGTCCCGCTTGTTTTGAGCTCTCTTGCACGACGTTTTTTCGCGTCAACGACTTCGAAATCCGCTCTATGTCCGCTCGTCGAACACGCCGCACGGGGAAAAAGGACGCGGGAGGGAATCGAACCGGATAGACGGCTTCACGCTTCATTAAGATCACCGAAATTCGATAGCGCAATTAACGACGATCGTCGTATTAATTATCCCGCGATTAACGCGCTCTCACGTGTCCACGCGCGTTTGCAGCGCGGCGGTAATAACTAGTTGCGCGGAATTTTACGAGCGTTCGCTTCAACTCGATCTCTTCCTCGTTACTCTCCCTCTTCCTCTTCCTCGCCCGTTGTCCCTCATTCTTTCTTTCTTCCATCCGTGGGATTTCCGGCACGCATTTCGAACGCGCCATCACCTTCCAAATTGAATTCGCTCAGCAACTTCGGCTCGGAATCGTCTGCGTTTCCGTGTGTCCGCGATCGCATGTGCATTTCTTGCCGCGTGTCGTCACTGTCCCCGTCGTAAAGACGGAGCTAATTTATCAAACCGGACGACGCTCGAACGTTCGATTACTCGCCGTGATCGTTTGACAGCAATTACCTCTCCGGGCACGAGAGATTCGCCGTGCTTCTTTTTTCCCATCGCGCGCGAGAGAGAATGTGTGCGAGATCGCGAGGAAGGAGGACAAGACTCGTAACAAGAGCTTGCGACATGGTTTTTATCGGAAGTTTTCTATCGAACCCCATGTGCGAGGTCTCTCTATTTCTACGATAAAGTAATAGTACAGAATGACAAATAGAAGAGATGAGCTTGGAGATAAGTTGCAGAACCACATTCGATCGGCGAATTCGATATGCTCCTTTTTCGAACGCTCTTCATTTCGCCGCGCAGAAGCGAAAACACGAGAAAAGACGTGGAAGACGCGGAGATTGCTTTTTTTTGTGACAATATAAATATTAATATCGGGTTCTTTTCGATAAAGTCGTGGAATGAAAATAAGAGACGAGTGTAAAAGTCGCGCACGTGTACAAGCCTCTGGAACCGTCCACGCACGGCGGCTGATATAGATGCTTTTTATTTCAATTTCGTGCTTCTTTTTGCGAGGAATATTAATGCGACGCGGCGATCGCATCCTGGCGTCGTTGACCCAATTATATGCCCGGACCCGCTCTTCTCTCGATCTGATATTTTGTCGGCGAGGTACGAAGCGTTTCCCTCTTGATAGTTCTGCGTATTATACACAAACATACATATATATATATATATATAGTTTGTAATTACATACTTTACGGGGTGGCGCCAATTACGGTGCCGCGGAAATAACGTCACGGTATTTATTATCTTTAGTATCATCGTCGTCGTTATTTTATGGGTATCGCGGAATTAATACAGATTACGAGTGCCTCTCCATCCACGAGAGGTGATACAGTATGCGCCCGACTGCAATTACGCGACTATTTTACGCGAATATTTTCGCCATATGGCTTTTACGGGATTAAACTTTCTTTCGTCCGATCGTAAAATGCGCGCGCTATCATCGTGAAAAATTAATGACTAATATTTCTCATTCGGTCGAGAATGTATTGTGTTTTTGTGTAAAGAAAGAAAATGTGGAGAAGAGAATTTTATTTGAATGGGGAAAATTGTGAAAACATTTCTCTGTTCAAATAATTTATAGTATAGTTTTGTTTAAGAAAATCGCAGTTTTTCGAACATTATCTTCTTGATGCGCGCAATATATTCACGTTCGTCCTTGCTTTCACATCCGCACAATGCGTTCGCTGTTTCTCTCCGCGAAGGTTTGTTTGAACATTATTATATCTGTTTAAATGCATGCATACGGCGATCCGAGTGTACATATTTTTCGTCTTCACGCTCGAATAACGCGCCCGCTCATCACAATTTGACATTGTCGAGTGACGTCCCGCCTTCGCCCATGACAGTCCACATCACTCACATTTTTTTTTTTTTTGCCGCGTGAACGTTGAATCCGTTGGATTCTTCTCTCTTGCAGCTTAAAATAGAATTATGATACAACGTCCTCCGCGAGAGTCGAGGCGGTGACAAAAACTCGCCCCATTACCTGCCGCGCGATTACGGTTCGGCATTCGACAGAAGCTAAGACGTGCTTCCGTATACGATGTATACGGCCGACGACGATAATTATGCGATTATCCCGGATTAAAGTTCGATAAAAGCCGTAAATACCGCCTGACGGCCCGCGATATCATTTTTACAATAAGAAATCTGTCCGCGGTCGCGACCAGAGGTCATCGATATACTTGCCGAACGAACGATCGACGAGTCCGCGCGGTAGCGTTGAAAATTGGTACCGCGGCGATCTGCGAGCTTCGGTATTGCCGTTCGAGAGGCAATATCTCGTTCTTGCCGCGGTAAAATTTTTTTTCACCATCGACACACAGTCGTAAAAGTACGGAGCATCTCATTTACGAGCGGACCACCGTTGCGTGGTCGTTTTCGGGGCAAACAATTAAATGTAATTAACTGATTAACCGATTGTGTTAACTTTTGTTGGAGCAGCGTGTGTTTGTGTGAAAAAAAATAAATTTCCTCAAGAATAATGTGTCGTATATATTTCATACAAATTATGCACACATTAGTTTAACTGTAATTGTTTTTGTTCCTTTTTTTTTTTTTTTTTTTTGTTTTTAAAGAGTTAATGATTGACGTTGAAATTGCATGGAGTCTCGACGGAATCTCTTGCGTAACGGCAAGTGTGCAATGTAATAATACTTTTTAGTGTGTGAGGTTTTGTCGTGATGTCACAGTGATGAAACACCTGCATTCATGTCTTTTCAAACTGAGAAAACAAATGAGCAAAAGATGGTTCGTGGTGGTGTACAACTGATGCTCCTTGCAACGCTTTCTCATGAAAACCACGTGCGATATTGTTCGCGTAACCAGGTGCACGCTATAGTCAAACGATCGCGCGCGACAGTGTATGCTCGTGGTGTTCGAAGAAGGATTCGTATCGCGAGTCGGGAGGACGAAAGAGAAGCGATGTGGCATGGACCACACACACAGCTTGTGAGCGCGGTTATTACGCTTGCCGGCTGCGCGCTGAGGGCGCCACAACAGCGGCGTTGAGGTTGATTAATTGTTATTGCCATTCGTTCACATTCAGGATACGTCATGTAAATGTGCCCAACATTGTGCCGTATAAGGCGTCGTCACTTTGTGGACCATTTGTACATCGACGATTCTGTCGACGTCGCGTCGCACTCCCTCACACACGTCCCGTCAAATATCTGCTTTATAGAACATAAGAGATTTCAAGATCGAGATTTGTTATTTCTTCTTATTTAATTTATCAACGACTTTGAGAGAGAGAGAGAGAGAGAGAGAGAGAGAGAGAGAATAAATACGAAATTGAATGGTTGCGATATAATACGAGGAGAAGAATTATAAAAAGAATCTAGAGAATCTGGAATTAAAAATTGCCTCGGTGATATATTTGAAATAACAAAACTAAAAAAAAAAACAAACAAACAAAAGAACGGAAGTTTTCACGTGAAAGAAAGCCTTTCTGGGGACGTTACGAGACGCGCGCATCAGAATCACATTATATCACAATCATGTCGGAATCAGCGACTTAGCGTTGGGGAGCAACAATGCGCGCGCGATGAATCGGCGGTTCTCCAAAATCTTTGTTCCGGCGACGGTCCACAAATTGTCCCGCGTTACACGCATCGCGCCACGTCGTGAGAGGCGGCGACGAGGATTCGTGACTTTCACGGTGCCATCGTTAGGGCCCCTCCGCCGCCACCTGCAGCATCACCACAGTTCATTGTGCACCTGTCATGTTTCACGCCCTTAGAACAACAATCGTCGTTGACCCGGCAGATTACCGTGCGAGAAAGGCGAAGAGAGAGTCGGGGAGTCTCCTTCGTATCGTCTCCTCGTCGTCGTCATTTCTTGAAGGGGCGATCCGCGAGAATCGGTCCCGCGCGGTGTATATCCCGAGAGAAATGCTCTCTCTCGAATGTATTTATTTATCCGCGCGGTGTACGGTAGAAACCAGGGAGGAAAAAGGGGGTTCTACGAGGTGTTATATTTATCCTGCAAACCCTAAATAAAGCTCGCCCAAGACGATCGACTCTGGAAACAGCATATTAAGACTATGGTACGAGTATCAACGAGCGCGCCGTGACAACACCGTGAAAGACACCTTCTCTCTTTCGAAACGATTCTGACGGACGTTTTCGTCTCGAGAAACCGGTCAAAGGGTGCTTCCATCGACGACGAGAGAACCGAGGATCAAGCGAGGAGAGAAAAAGAAAAAGGAAGGATTGGATCGGACACCGCGACCATTCCGGAGAGGGATGGCTCCTCTTCGAGGAGGGTTTATTTGTCGAGCAAACAGAAAATGCGAGCTGAGGCGTCGGCAGACCGAGGAAAGCCAGCAGCAGCAGTATGGGGAAGAAAAAGGTGGAGGAGGAGGAGAGAAGAAGGAACGATGCTACCCATCCTCCTTTCGAACGAAGGGCTGCATCCATTGTTTATCTTCCAACCGCAACACAATATTCTTTTGCGAAAGACTGTGCGAGGAGCCGGTGTATACGACCGAAGGGCCGCCGCTCCCTTTCGCAATCGTACTTTGACAGTCGCTGACGAGTCCATCCTGAGAGTATTTGCATCTTTACGAGCTATATAGCTCCTCGCTGGCGCGCACCTGTACGGACCTGAAAGGCGAGGACGAGGGCGCGGAACAAGACGGGCGCGTACGTCTTCTGTCTTCAGGCGATGCTTTAACCTGGTTTAACCGACTCTCT
This sequence comes from Pseudomyrmex flavicornis, assembly GCA_014825475.1. Classification (NCBI taxonomy): domain Eukaryota; kingdom Metazoa; phylum Arthropoda; class Insecta; order Hymenoptera; family Formicidae; genus Pseudomyrmex; species Pseudomyrmex flavicornis. The sequence goes on along the minus strand of QVNW01001244.1, from coordinate 9,299 downwards.
TCTCTCGTCTATCTCTCGTAGTTTCCTTCTAACGAATTCTTCTTTTTTCCCACTCCCACCCTCATCGTTCTTCTCTCGACCGTGTCGGTCGTTTCAGTTTCTTTGGAAGAAATAACTTTGCATTAATTCATCCGTCATTAAAAGCTATTTATTTGCTTCATTCGTCTGATATATTACTCGATTACTTATTAAACGACGAGAAATTAAACGCGACTTTCATCGATGAGAACTGAATAAATTTCACTTAACCTGCTTCGTGACACACCGATTGTACTCGTTGACCACCGCGATATATTAACGATCGCCGTTGGTACGATGTCACTGTCGCTGAGAGAGCGGAGCGACAAAGACTGGGAGAATGAGACGCGGGTGCGGGGACAAGGACAGTCGAAGAGTAAGAGAGAGATAGAGAGGTTACCGAGTACTGTCGAGTATCCACTCCAAAGAGCTGGGTGGGCTAATTAGCGCGTTGCCTGGCAACCGGAGGCTGAGTACGATCTGCACTTTACTACGTCCTCTCTCGATCTCTTTCTCCGTCCCGCGTCGTGTGTGTTTGTGTCTCTCTTCTTCTCTTTCTCTCTCTTTCTCCGTTGCATCGGCGTATCATGTATCTCTCGCCCGACTTCATTTCTCTCTCCAACTCCCGGAAGACGCGTCCATTGAAATTACGAGGAGGTCTCGGAGTCACTTCCAGTTTTTCTAGGATCATTTTAACGGGTCTTCGTGCCTCGGGACGTTATAAGGCGTATTCTCGCGTATTCCCGCGCGTACGAGATTAAATCTCTCGCTAGATCGGAATTTAATCGGCCATCTCGCTCTCTCTCTCTCTTTCTCTCTCTCTCTCTCTCTCTATCTCTATCTCTCTATCTCTATCTCTATCTATCTATCTATTTATCTATCTATCTATCTGTCCGCGACGCGCCGCGTTTCACGACGTTTTAGTCCGTTCCGCGCAATGCCGAGTCATTTATACAATATGACGCGCTTTACACGGAATTACGATATATGATACAATATGTTTTGCCGCGGAGACCGGACTGAAAATTTGATCAATCGGGAAATATATCGGCTGCCCCGTCAAACATTTCGTAATTTATAAAATCATCATTCGCGCAATTTGTTCGGATATCAAAATCAATAATGATTAATCTCGTGATTATTCCGCGTAACTCTATTGTACGCGCATTTATATCCATTGTTTTAAGAGTGATATTTTTTTTCTATTTTTCATTAATAATATTGATTTTTTTTTATTTTCCGAGTAACATTTTTGTACTTTATATAATTAAAAATTGTGAGTTTTCCCCCGGTTACATATCTCATTTTCCTTGCGTCCGATAATCGTAAAAATGTTTCCAGTCGCGAGATATAAAATTTATGCCCCGGTGTTTCCGCATGAAACGCGAACCGTGCGCGAGATATTCAATATTTAAATTATACGGATATTAAATACGTATTTTTTCGGTTGATTTTTAGTCCAGTCGTCCCCACCTTCCCACGTACCGCGTATCAACCAGTCCGCGCGATGCAAATAGCTACACAAATATCTGTTTCCTGTGTGTGTTTTCAATGCAAGAAACGCGCGGGAGTAGCATTGTGTGGTCTCTCGGGATTCTTCATTTGATCTATGGGAATAGTATTTTTTACTGTTCGACGAAAAAGTAACGAGTTTGTGAACTTTTATTTAAGCTTCTTTTTTTTATCATACATTTTTGTACTGTTGAACAGAGTCGCGCAGAGTTTTTTTTTCGGAGAAAGAAAATTTATCTGAGACGGGAAAAATTAGGCACATTGGATTCTGAAAGCTAAAACATTACAACCACGACGACCACCTCCTACATAAACGTCATCGGTAGTGTTTCCATTGAAACGGTGGCAAAGAATAAGGTTCCGGGAGAACCTCTTTCTTTCTTTCTCTCTCTCTCTCTCTCTCTCTCTTTCTCTGGAACTCTGCCGTGGCATCTGTTCGTCCTTGCTTTGTCGGCGCTTCAAGCTGTGAAATTGCTCCGACTTATCATTCGAGCTAACGAGTCCCTAACCGTCTTCACACTTCACACTCTTCTCGGCGCTGTCTATTCTTCGCACCTTGCTCGCAACGACGTAGAAACCTGGGCGATGAGGGGGCAGGGCTATTTGTTGCCGATGAGAACCCCTTTCGTGTTCGTAATCGGCGCGAAACTACCCCGGTAAAAGCTCGTCGGATATCGTCGTCGATGTAAAACTGCACAAAAGCGATGGTCGCAATTAATTTTGAACCGTGGAATCTGAACGAGATAGAAACAATCCAATTCGCTCGAGTTACGAGAAATAAAATGTGAAAAATTGCTTATGCGATGAAATATAAAATTAAATAACTTTGTAGGAATTGATTGATAAAATCGTAATTCCTGGATAAAAATGTTATATTTTATCAAATAATGTGCGCGCACGCGTGCAGTGTGTGAGGTAATAACGCAAATAGTTAAAATATTTGAACGTATCATTTTTTTCGTGACGATCATTGACGTTATTGATTTACATGTTTGACAAAAAAAAATTACATCGCGCTGGACTTGTCTTTCTCAAGAACGATTTTGATTTCGGTGATTTTGAAAGAGACGTTTTCTTGATGAATGCGCGTCAAGAATCGCGCTTTGTCACTTTCGCCGACATCGAGACATCGGCATTTATTGTTACTCGATCGCGACCTCGGCTATTCGACGCGCGTACACCTACAGATTTTATTACGCATATTCATCGTGTATGTTTCTTGGCAAAATTTTGATTAATTAATCGAGAGGGATTACATCACGTTTTTTTGAATGTCGCGCAATGCCGAATCCGCGTGTGTGTAAACGGTTGCGTAATGCGACTCGTCATCGATGTCTGATTAAACGCGCGGGATCAAGGAGTAGCCGTCGCGTCCACTTAAGCCGAAGGATTCTCAATCGCGATAGCAATCAGTCGTGACGAGAGTGCGCGCGTACACCGTCTACTATCCTCTCGACGAGGAGTTCGCGTCGAAGACGCGCGGCATGTCTCTTCTCCGAGGCACTTGACTCGCAAGCGTTTGCGAAGGATACGTTTCATCGATCGTCGGATTAATGACGCGCAAACCTGTTCCTCTCTCTCTCTCTCTCTCTCTCTTTTGCTCTCTCTCATTCGTTTGTGCGTAGAGAGACCGATGTTTACGCGCGATGCCGAGATATCACTCGGTGTGCCGCACACACTCGCTCGAGTCGTTCGACAGACTCGTCGGGGACGACACACGTTGTCGACAACGCGGCGAACGCTTAGTCTAACGATTGGATAATTAATAAACGATAACCCAAACGATTACCTACGACGCGGCGTAATGACGGATGCGAGATTATTTTTTTCCGCGCGTCGCGCGAGCTTCCGTCACGGAAAATCGACGAGTTTCCTTTACCCGCGATCATCGATCATCGTCATTTCCCGTTTTACGCGACGCCGCTCACCGCTAATGACACGTTCTCTGCCGCGTGGCGATCGCACATATATATGTGCGTATATGTGCGTGCGAAAGAGGAAAAACGTCGTACAAAGTTGAAACGCGCGCGGCACAAGTTTCGACGCGTCGATATAATCATCTCGTCGCTCGTATATAATCGCACGTAATTTACCGATGAGATGCTGGTGTCTTCGGCAAGAGCCGGTAATTTATTCCGAGAGAACATGAGAGACAGAAACTGCGTCTCGTGTATGCGAAAAAAGTGGCGCATTTGTCACGCGCGTTCCGCTAAAATAGCGTTGTCCTCATCACACGCCTCGTTCCGTTAATGCGCGATGACGATCTTGACTTTATCACCGGTTACGTTTCCGGACGTTTGCTTAATCGCGGAGAATTATATGGCTCGCGCGTTTTTGACGAAGATGCGTATATAAAAAAAATTGCGGCGTAGCCGCAGCCGGTTTTAATCACAAGTTTGTTGCAAATTATAAAGAAGTTAACAGAATTTCGTTTATCGCGCACGGGAAAGAGCGTGCGCAAGTCGTACAAGGTTGCTTGGAACATGGTAAAAGCAAACGCGATAAGCGTCACGTGAACATGTAGAAAGGCACGAGCGAGAAACGAGAGTTGAAATGAGGACAGAACAATAAAAAAAAAAAATAAAAAAAAAAAAGATAACGGAAGAAATTAAAACAATGTAAAAAATAATATTTTTGTTACTATCAAAATATTTAATATTTATTTCCTGTTATATGTACATGTTTGTTAATATTTATTTCTTATTACATGTATACACGAAAAAAAAGATTTGCTAGAAACAAAAAATTCAGTAAATTTTTCTTGTTGGCTATACACAATAGTAAAAAAAAACTTATATTTATATATTCAATTTTTATAACTTTCTCTCAAATGAATCAATAGCGCAATTTTCGATACAAATCAATCTTCTATACAATGTCTAAAAATCGTGTCGTATAAACAGACCCCAAGACGAAGAAGCTGAAGTGAGCAGATTGACATTTCGAAATGATCGCATCGTGGATCATCGGCGAACCGGGCGATATTCAAGCGATCACGTCCTCGTGGACTTCTTCGTTGTGTCGACTCGTTACGTCACCCTTGTCGCTCCGCCATCGCGACCGGCGTTCGAGCTGTCGTGCCGATTGTCGACAGTCATCGGATACGATTGAAGAGCGCGACCTTCGCGCAATTAAAACCCCTTGAAGTTTCAACGGAGCCGGATGAAAACGGTCGTCTCCGGTTGACAATACAGGGTGTCCCTGACCAATCGGGCGCTCCCCACTAAGCGCGGATCCTCTTAGTCGATTACTCTTTGTCGGACACCTGACAGAAAGCCATCGGTTTTCAATTTTCGACGTTGAATACCTCGGCCGTCCATAAATTTCGGCTTAAACGACTTTAAATCCTTAAGACCTCGTATATTAATTCTGCCACTCGTTTTTTTCGTATGCGAAAATTTATTCGCAAGCGCCAAGTGTACTTTAACATGCTTATCTGAGTTAAATATTAGAAAAATTAAAAATCACTAAAATAACGCGTTAACGCGGTTCAAATTTGGAAATCATTTTTAGGAATAAAAATCAATTTTTATTCGTTCCGAAGAGTAATGAGGAACACCGTGTATATCTGCGATGAATACGCTCTTAATGTAACTGGCTTCCTCCCTGGAGACGAGAGCCCCACCTGAGTTAATCCGTCGTGCGTGTGTACATACACGCGATTATACGTGCGCGGAAGGCATAAGGAACAAAACGAGTCGTTGACGCGCCGGAGATTGTCAAAAAGTGCGACGACTCTCGTGCGATGATTGATGATCGTGAGCGAGTCCGTGAAAATACCAAGGAGACTAGATGTTTTTCTCGCGCGGGGAAAGCGGCTTTCTCCGGTAAAGAAAAGAAACATTTATCGCAGACGCATCGCTCTGCTATCAAGCGCGGATCGGACATATATTTCGAGAAAAGAAATTAATTAGCGGTTTTCTTACTGCAAATTTTATTAATAGCGATTGCGATTAGCAAGATTTTTAAACCAAGCGTTAGAATGTATTTAGCATTTATATTTTACTTGAAGGAATCAGAGAAAATTGCTAGCTGAGAAATTAATTTTATTTATTTACAGTAAAAATTAATTACAGTAAAAATATATCACTTAAAAATAAAATATATTACTTAACAGAGTACAATAATTGCTTTTTTTTTTTTTTTTTACATTGTTTTTTGATATTCTAGAAGAAATACACAGATTTTTAAAATTTTACGAGTACAAACGTTGTTTCGAACGATCAAGTTTGGCGTGATGATTCGCGAATCGATTTTCGCGCCAAAAAACGCCCAAAGCGTTTAGGATTCTCTCTAGATTGCCGGTGGATTGCTAACTTTTGAAGACACAAGATTACTAGAAGCGAGAGACACGATTAGAATAATCGTCGTCGCGACGAGCGCCGGTGGTCGTTTCGACCGTTTAGAATAGTTTAAACTGTTTAACATAATAACCGGCGAAGATCGCGCGCGCAAACGCTCCGATTCGGGAGACCCAACAATTTGGCGGACTGTTCTCTAATGTCAACAGATTAGCCGTAATAATGAAATTACACGTTCGCGTAATGTCTCACATATGGAGTCACGTCGTCTTAGCCGTAATCCTCGTAATCGCGCGCGGCGGTCTTCAGGATTCCTTTTCTCCCCCCCTCTCTCTTTCCTTTCTCTGTTTTTCTCCCCGCGTATCACCGCGCGTCTTTCATTCTCCGTCCCTCCCTGTCCGCCCACGGTTCCATCGGAGGAGATTTTGGTAATGCTAGGGTTAGACATTATATACCGGGGGACGAGAGGTCAAACGGGTTTATGGAGCAGATTACATGCATTATTTTTGCGCTCGATCCGCTCGACGACGAAATGGCCGGTAATTCGTTCGACATTCGGCTCTGCGGCCGCGTCTGGCCCCGGTGAAATGGGATTTTTCTGCGCGCGCGCGCAGGATACACGGTAGAAATTCGTGAACGAGCATTCCACTGCTAATGTAATGTCGAGAGAGTCTCTATGATGAAAGTGGTTTTTTTTTTTACTCTGATTACTATGAAATTCGTGTGGATGAAATGTGATAAGAGAAAAAAACAGCGGGGAGAGTTTTTTTTCGTATTAAAAATAATTGCTTTTCGATGTTTCAAGATTTTATTATCTGTTCTGAAATCGATTATCCCTAATTTTTTTTTTTTTTTTTATGTAACGAGAGAAAGAGAGATACGCTTAGAAATTCACAATTTATTGCTGAATTGGATAAAATTTTACGTTAAAATTGTATCGAGAATTGGAATTTCAATGCCAACATCGCTCTCTCGTAAATAGCCGGATGACGGACGCGTTGACCGCCGTTGCAAGATCGGTCGTTGACCGCCGCGGCTTTTCTCGTTTCGCGGCAATAAAGTTTTTGCGTCGCGCTCGCGAGCGAGATGATCGCTTGCGAGATGGAGACGCTGAAAGCGTAACCTCGTGAAAATACTTTGTATGCAGGAATGTCTTGATTCTTCACAGATAAACAACGTAATCACACACGAGCGTCAAAAAGTATGCGACGTTGCTTCAAAACACCGTCAATAATTTAAGGAAGAAAATAGTAATGCGATAAAAAAAAAAGTCCAATTTAATTATACTTTACTTAATTATACACAGATAGAAAATAAACATCGAGCAATTGTGTAATAATTGAATACTATTTCTTTAAATTTTTTATTTGTAACTATCAATATATCTAATATATAACGAGATGTGGCTGTATCTTCCTCAAGCGACTACTTACTCCGAGAAATCGGATTTGCATGAATGAATATTTTAAACGTCAAAATATATCGCTGGGAATTACAACCAAGGGTGATGGTTCACGTCGCAAATCAACTGAAGGCGCCATCCTTTGGTATTATAATCGACCCCTCTCTTAGATAGCGGAGACAGAGAGAAAGAGATGGAAAGAGAGAAAACATCGTCGTCCTTCGATCGACGCGAAGTTGCGCGTCGTGCGTTTCTCCTTGGATAATAATGATTTCACGGGATCGAAGGATGACGCGGTGGCGTCCCCGGGGGAGCGAGAAGTGGCTGATCCATTGTTACGCTATCTCTCCTATTCTGCGCCGTGTTTAATGCATAATCTATTACGGGCTTTTAACAATGCGAACCTCGCCTCTCTCTCTCTCTCTCTCTCACTCTCTTTCGCCGCGCGCTCGCCTCTTCATCCTAGAGGGTGCCGAGTGAATCGATCTTCCGCGTGCCGTATACCCTCATATTTCACGAATGTTTTGACGTCTGCTTCGTAAGCATCCGCTGTAAGGGTGGATCGACGACGATCGGGAACGGAAGGAAGGAAGGAAGAAGAAGAAGAAGAGAAGGAGGAAGATTCGCCTGTCCCGTCTCTTTTTTTTTTCTCTTCCCGCGCTGTAGTTTCTCTCGTTGAAAGAGTACTAGCTCTCGACCTTCGGCTTTGTCCACTTGCTTATACCATCCACAATACAGGATCTTTACGTTATAACGCAGGTATGCGACGTCGAACGGTGTAGAGATAGACGACTCGGTGTGACAGGTTTTTGACGTGCACAAATAACGGCCAGTCATCGTGAACAAGATCATCATTAACGAAAGAGAGACGGTGCGCGCCGTCTACGCATTTTGTGCGGCTTATATTGTCGATGATGTCATCTCTTGCAAAGCGACGAGAAAAATAAGAACTCTGTTGGGGTTTATTTTTCGTTTGCGCAGAATACAATGTCCGTTTCAATGAAGGAATAGTTTCGTTTGTTGCCGCTTTGAAAAAAAAAAAAAAAAACGGGATAGGCAAACGAAAGAAGCATACGTACACGCGTATAAGAGAGACATCAATTGCGAAGGAAGCGTTTGAATAATAATTAAATGTATCCGAAACCTAACGCGCGTCGGCGAAATGCCCGCCCGTTTCGGGTCCGTTCCGTATCAAAGAAAACGTCCGTCGTCGCGTCTATAAGTACGTATGTATGCAGAAGGAAGCACATCACAGGTTCGTTAGAAATCCATTCCCGCCGCAAGAGATGTCGATCGGTTGTCTCGCAATCGTTAAATAAAGAAACGCGTGAGGTCCGGAGGGATATCGAGAGAGTCAGGATGAAACGCGACGAGAAAGAGAGACCAGAGGGGAGAAAGAGAAAGAGAGAGAGAGAAAGACTCGACGAAAAAGAAAGAAAGCAAGGGTGATTATACGATATCGTTCGGATTCCCCGCGTAACCCTCTTCTCCCTTCTTCCTCGCTGGTTTGTCCGTCCCTTCGAATGCGTTTTACCGTTCGCGAAGTCATTCGACGGTTTTCGTCGCGTCATTTCCCGTAATGCGATATATACCGGGCGAAATCTCGAGCATCATTCCGTGGCTATTAATCTATTGGCGGCGCTCCAAGGCCAATGCACTTTCCGATATACATATTCAATGACCGTAGTGCGCTATCGAGGACGAGGAGCGTAATTGCGCGAAAGAGAACCTTTTCCTGTGCCGAGTTGTCGCCGATCGATCGATCGACGACGCTTTTTCGAACAACGACTTGTGACAGTCTGTCCGTTAATCTCTTATCTCTTAGAAAAATTTACATAAATTTTAACAAAAAATTTTTTTTCTTATTTACACAGCAAGTAAACTTTTAGTTTTGTGAACGATTACTAATTTTAAATGAAGATACGCTAAGTACGTATAGATTACATCCGACAAGATGTCAAGAAGAATAAAAACGCGCGAGAGTAAACGACTTTCTAAATCGCGAACGCACGCGCGAAATTACCGCAGCAATATCTTGCTTTAATAGATCGCTAATATCTAGCGCG